>JZKD02S1386869.1:0-11365 GCA_000966675.3 Picea glauca
TCATTTATTAATATAAATTATAATGAACTTTCTAATTAAAATCTACAAAATATCTTATTATTACTCACACCCACACCCACAAATTATCTTACTATCTAGTAGAAAACTCTGAACTTAATTATTTAAATATAATTCAATTATCTTACCAATTATTCTTTTTAAATTACTCTTTTTAAAAAAATCACATTAAAATTGATATTTACAAAATACTTCCTCAAATAAATCAAAATTAAAATGTCATTTGTTAATATAAATTACAATGATCTTTCTAACTAAAATCCACTAAACCCGCCTCGGATGGGGTGACACGCGTCAGACCATTGACACTGGGCTTAGCACTAAGCCACAGCATAAATGCTGATGGACGCCACCCACAAGCCTGCATTTACGATGGTGGACAGCCATAACAACAATTATACGGTGGAGGGACACCTCCCTCACGCGATCACTCTCGCTCACAGTGCACTCAGCATGACAGGGTTTAAGGAGGGTCAGGTGACTTTAGCCTCTGGTAATTTGTTTTTTCGTGTGCCTGGACAAAGTGGGTCTGCTCCTGCTTCGGCTCTCCTCTTCGCATGGGAGCTCTGGTGCAGTCATGTATCCTTCTCGTCCTGGCTCACTCCCATCTCGTTGCAATTCGTTGAGGAAATTCCCGGCAATTTTCTTTTTCATAAGCCTGGCCAGAGTGGGTCTTCTCTTGCTCCGGCTCTCCTCTGCGTTTGGGAGCTCTGGTGTAGCCCGACATCCTTCTTGTCCCGGCTGCAACCTCACCGTATCGTCATCCATTCCCTGACAATTATGGCAAGAAAGCGAGGTAGGTCTCGTCGTGGCTCGACCTGGTACACCCACAAGGCGCAGCGGCAAAGGAAAGAAAAGTTGGAGCGTGCTCTAGCGATGGCGACCTCCATTATCCGAAAGAAGGCTCGAGCTGAGAAATTGGCTCTACATGCCATCATTGCAGAGACAGGAGCCGGATGTAGCAACGAAGCCACGAAAATTAAGCCTAGAGACAGGCAGGAGGATGGTGCTGAGGATGTGTTTCCCACCTGTTACGTGGAATAAGTTCCATTCATGGAGGACTTGACGACCACCCTGAAGCCCCAAGCCATGGAGGCGATGCACCGGGATGGAAACGACCCAAAAATTGCTCTGGCAGATGACATCCCCGGGTGCATTGTTGAGGAAATTCCCTGGCCGGGTGACTACAGCCCCACCAGCTATGGTATGCAGGCAGAGTTCGAGGAAGAAACGCGAGATAAAACCAGAGCAGACGTGAACGTGAACAACAATCGCTTGGCGAGGAAGGAAGAAGTGGATGGTGCAGAGCTGATGGAGCTTGACGCTGGAATTGGAGCAACCGTGGAATTGAGGGATGTATCCCTCAACGATGTGGGTGATGGCTTGCATGGCTCTCTCCTCCGTGAAGAGCACCTGGCTTTGGTGTTCGAACTCCGAGGCCACATGGAAGACCTGGAGCATAGAGCCCTTCTCATGGGCCAGCGTCTGGACCTGCTCCTTGACGCGTACTCCAATGTTCCAGCTAAGCGGAAGTGCCCTCTCTGCGTGCTGGCATTTTCCATCACGGTTGGGTCCACGTGGCAGATAAGCAAGGGCAACAGGTCACCGAGTATCTAGGTCTTTTATGCTTTTCCTGGTTCTTAGTTTTATCATGCTACTGTTAAATGTCTATTTGGACTATAGCCATCTGTCCTGGTTTCCTTCGGGCAGGACATATGCTATTTTCTTTCTCGTTTTATCATGATACTATTTCATGCTCTCCAAACTATGTTGGTTTCCGGTAAACGGTAGCATTTTTGGTGACTCAGACCTATATCACTGTACATTTTGTCAAAATTTCTTTGATAAACTAATATAGCACGTTCCACCTTTTTTACTTAAAAAAAAAAAATCCACTAAACCCAAATTAAAAATAAAAAACTTAAAATAAATCAAAGTTAAAATTACAATGACCTTTCTCATCCACTAGACCCAAGTGAAAATAAAAAAAATTAAAATAAATCAAAGTTAAAATTACAATTACCTTTCTAACTAAGATCCACAAGACCAAAGTGAAAATAAAAAACTTAAAATAAATCAAACTAAGATCCACTAGACCTAAGTGAAAATAAAAAACTTAAAATCCCTCGTGAAAACGTGAAATTGGAATTCCATTTCAAAGATTGAACTAGATTTTTTTTTCAATTTAATTAAAAAATTATATTGTTTGACAACTTCCATGAACTTCCCAACCAAAAATTATGAACTTTAGATATCACAAAATAAGTTTTACTTGGCTTAATGTGTCTTTCTATCATGGACACTCATGACCCATCTAAGTGGAAAATTGGAGAATGCATGAGCATAGAAAACATTAAACTATTTCGATATCACAAAATAAGTTTTACTTTAAAAATCATTTTTTTTTTTGCCTTAATGTGTCTTTCTATCATGGATATTCATGACCAATCTAAGTGGAAAATTGGAGAATGCATGAGCATAGAAATTATTGAACTTGACATTAAAATATAAAATATTTAATTTATTAGAAGTTTAAATATTCAATATAAATTATTTATAATTAGCTATAAATTGTTGAGTTAATTTTGATTCGGTTATAAAGTAGTTAAAATAATTTTGATTCAATTAATGATGGATTTTTACTTTGTGTTTTTAGAGTTTGTGGGACTCATGGTATAGGTTTTAGGAGTTGGACTACTAGATTATATAGGCCTAGATAGTCAATGTAGTCTTGGAGTGCATAGTGGGGGCCTAATTTGGTCAAGAGAGAAAAAAAATGAAGGAGTTCATTATTGAACACTCATGTTGAGAGCACAGAGACTCTATAATGTATTGTAACCATTTGGTTATCGAATAATACATTGAGTTTGTTTTAGAGTGTGGGGTTTTTCTCCTAAAAAGGTTTTCTCCCTAAAATTGTTGTTTAATGGTTGCATGTTTCTATGTTATTTCATTTGTTTGCAACTATTCTATTTAATTTTTGCACATTCGTTTCTCATTGATTAGTGTAGGAAACTATTATGCGTCGTTGCTTACTTTCATTTCATATTAGAGCATGATCACTTCGCATCCAAGGCCTCAGGGACAAGGTTTTTTAATCTAATCTTGGTTTGAGTGGGAGATTTTGCAAAATGAAAACATGTTGCAAGAAAATGTCAATCATGACAAGAATCGAAATGGAGAGTGAACTTGAAGCATGTGGCTTTGGCCTTGAACATGCATGGACAAACATGGATTTGTAAGTAGATGGAAAGATTATCACTTGATGCCTAGACCTAATGAGATTAGGTGGATATTCGATAGATACGTCGGATTTAAAACATGTGTGTCTTAAGTTGGTGGTAGATCATGTGCAATCTGATGATGTCAAGGCTTGGATAGGCTTGGATTTGTGATGGATCTGGTCATATCAACAATATTAACATGAGATTATTATTTGTAGAAGTAAATTTATTGGTGGTATTTGTAAGATAAGTATTTGTAAGATCGATATTTGTAAGATAAGTCATTGGTCTATGCAACTATAATTGGAGTAGGAGTGATGTTGGAAATTTTGAGGAATGGAAAGCCATCCAAAAGATCTTGTTGTTGTTTTGTCGTGCAGTGGGACTCCAAATAAATACTCAGAAATTTGTTTTGTACTGGAATAGGTTGGATGATCATGAGGTTACTCTCTTCAAGGATTTGTTGGGTTACATCAGCTTCCCAGTTTCTAGAGGGATGAAGTACTTGGGGGTGTACATAAAGCCTGATAGCTATCTTGTGAATGACTGGAGGTGGATTATTGTTAAATTTGAGAAGCACATTTCTCATTGGACCACTAGGTGGTTGACTTTGGGTGGGTGCCTTCTTCTGGCTAAGACGATCCTAGGTGTTGTTCTTTTTTACTGGATGGCCTTGTTTTTCTTGTCGGTTGGTATTCTAGATTCCCTTCGTAAACGTGTTTTCTCTTTTATCTAGACTGGAGAAAAATCCTCTAAGGGGACTCACCTTTGCTCTTGGGAAACATTGGCTAAACCTTTTCATTATGGTGGTTGGGGACTCAAGCGTTTACCTACCTTTAACTTATCACTGGTGGAAAATTTGATGTGACGGGCTCTTTTTAATCAGGGTTTATGGAGTGTGGTGTTGTGTGGAAAATATCTAAAGGGGATTGAGGTGCACCTATGGGTGAGGAGCTTTGATGGGCGGCCTAGAAGAGCCTCTTTCATCTGGCGAAGCTTGATGAGAGCATATCTTGTACTGGAAGATTGGTTGGCTTGGACGCCTAGGAGGGGCTCTGTGATAAGGCTTGGAGTTGATGGGATCAGGGGGCTTGGGGATGCATTCTTTCCTTCAAATGGACTGATAGAACTACTACAAAAGAACAACTTTCACTATCTATTTCAAGTCTATGACAGGGGCAGAAATGAGCAGGATCACCATTGGTTTAATGCAGCAAGGATTGGAATTTGGGATGAGTATGTTGGGGAATGGAACGATTTCATACAGGCATTGGGCAATGCTGGGATTTTTCTGTCAGATGCTCATGATCATCTTTGTTGTCTTGGAATGGTGCCTCTAGTGAAATGACGGTTAAAGAAGCTTATAATGCATCTGCGTGGAAAAAGTGGATGAAGGTGGATATATGGTGGGTTGTGATGCTCTGGAAGCTTAAGATGCCTCTAAAATTGAAATGTTTTGCATGGTTAATGGTGTCGAACAAAATTCTCACATGGGACAATTTGTGTAAACGCGGTTTTAATGGGTCAGGACTCTGTGTCCTCTGCTATCAGAATGTGGAAAGCGTTCATCATATCATGAATGATTGTTCTTTTACTTGTATTATCTGGCAGTGTGTGATGAAGCATTATGGTATTGCTTTCAATTGGCAGGGATATGGACTTAATTCAGGCATGAGGCAGTGGATGTGCCTATACCCGGCTTACAAAAGCATGCCCTTTTGGATCTGTTGGTAGATTTGGCTATATAGGAATGGAATGAATTTTGAGATGAAAAGAAGATCCATGGATGGGATGGTCTCCATAATTTTTTCAAACCGTAGGGAAGGCACTGTTCTAAAGAAAAATATCAAAATTATCAAAAAGCCCCTTTACTATGCCTCCATGATAAGGGGATTTTTTTATGGTTCTTCACAATGGCAAGGATTGGATTGTGGAGTTGGTGGTTTACTGCAATTCTCTGATGATATAAAGGTTAACTAGAAGTTGAGGATTGGACGAGGCTCAAATTCAAAAGGTGAGTTGATTGGACTCTAGGTTACTCTTTTTCTGGCATACAGGGTTGGGCTTCAAAGCATTCATATGTTGGGTGATTCAAGAGTTATATTAGACTGGTTCAAAGGTGTGGCTGATCTAAATATTGCGGGGCTTTCCTGGTGGATGAGAAGAATTAGACACTTGGCCACACATTTCTCGGTGATCTATGCGGACCATGTCTATAGGGAGCACAATATGGCGACAGACCAGCTATCAAAGGAAGCGTTGAGTTTATCCGATGGCTTACTTATCTGGTGGGAAATAAGGGAGGGGCAGAGAGGCCCCTCCTATGCTTGCAAGCCCTATTAATTTTTGTTTTTTCCTAGATCTATGATGCATGATCCTAGAAGTTTAGTGGTTTATTTTGAAAACGGTGGAGTGTAGTATAGTTTAAAAATGTGACTATTCGAGAGATAGCTAATGTTTTATAGATTTGTGAAAAGTTGTAATAGGAGATGACACTTTTTATATATTAATATATAAAGGATTTTTTTCAGTTTTAAAAAAAGGAGTAATGTTGGAAATGAAATGGTTGATGTTTCATATCATCAAATTGTAGGTAGATTTATGGAGTTCGCTTTTATCACAGATGTAGATGGACATATAAATATAAGAACTATATAGGCATGTGTACCCCTAATTTGACAATTCATTGATATAAAGTCTAGATATAAACTTAAATGATAAGAGGCATGTTTAATATGAGATACCTTATTAATAAACTTTAAGAAAGATAAATGTTTATCCCAAATCAAGTTTAAAAAGGTAATATTGGATTAATTTTGACTCAATCATAAAATAGTGAGAATACCCTCAATACAATCAATAATGGTTTTACAATTCACACTTTATGAACTCATGGTATTGTTCATGGAATTTCATATGATTCCATATGATTGTATTAATTTTGACTCAATCATAGAGTAGTCAATACAATCAATAATGGTTTTACAATTCACACTTTATGAACTCATGGTATTGCTCATGGAATTTCATATGCTGGAGTTTATGTAATGGGTTGGGATAGCCTCTTAAAATATGTTTAAGAATGATTCGTTTCAAAAATGAAACTGTAAAGCTGCGAACGTTTCAGATTTGTGTATTGCTGCAGAACGATTCATATTTGTTTATAGTAATTAATATGGACTTTGTATTGCTGCAGAACGATTCATATTTGTATTGCTGCAGAACGATTCATAAATCTTGGACTTTGTATGAGTTATAAATATGGAAATGCAAGAAGCCGCTCTTGTTGGTTCATGGTGGAACAAATTGACAGACGATTTTCAAACGGAGATATTTGCTTCGCTGCCCGTGGAGTTTCTGTATAGTTATCGCATCATAAGCAAGCAATGGAACGACCTTCTTTCGTCCAACTACTTCCTAACAAAGTGGGCTGAAGCGCCTCTCAACAGGAAGCGACCACGGCTGGTTCTGTGCAACAGGAATCCCACAGAGCCATGCATGGCTTTCTGTTTCTACAAGCGGACCTGGATTAAGTCCTGCTTCACCTTTTCTTTCCTAGAGGATTGGATATCGAAAATCCAGATCAGAGACAAGGGTATTTATTGCAAACTCTCTGTGGCAGGACTCATCTTGGTCACAATACGCAATTTCTCCAACGGGCCCTTCTATGGCAGGCTCTGCAATCCTTATACACGAACGTTTGTCCAAATTCCGAAACCACACTTCTGCGATCCTTACTTTTACACTGAATGCATCGTTGTCGATGAGAATAATAATCAGCGATCTGAAACTGCATACAAAGTTGTCGCTGTTGGGCGCTTCGTCTCGCAGGATGCAAATGAAGTAATCGAAGAAAAGAATATCGTGGAAATTTACGAACCATCCCAAAAGAGATGGAATATCGCCGGATACTTTCCGGAGGATTTAACACTGAAGCAAAAGAATCAGCTTGTGTCCGGCGGCGACGGATCATTCTACTCTCACTGTCGGATTGCAGCGAATGGAACGAATGGCATCGTCTGTTTCACCATTCCATTAGATGGAAACGGTTCAGCTGTAGCGCCCACAACCATTCCCATGCTTTTTGCACCATTCCCTCCAATAGTGCGGAATTGGAACCCCTTCCAAGATAACTATGTTCTGTCTTCCCCGCGGATGATCACCTGCGGGTCTCGTCTACTATTAATCGCAGCCATAAAGATGCCCGTCCAGGTTGAACAAGCTGGTGGTGCGGAAGGGGAGGGCGAGGTGGAGATGGAACTGGAAGAGGAGAGCGCGGAAGAAATGGAACTGGAAGAGGAGGGCGAGGAAGAGATGGAGCTAGAAGGTGAGGGCGACGTGCAGAAGGAGCTGGTTATTATCTTGTGGGAGTTTAAGAATGAGGGCCACCCGCTTCTTCCGTCAAACTCACCGTCCTGGGAATGGGTGGAGATTGCACGAATGCCTTCTTTCATTTGCAAGGAATGGATGAATCTGAATCCGTATTCTCTGTGGGATTATCTATGGGATTTTCTCTGGTATTGCTGCATAGGGGTGGGAGATTACGTGTGTTTTGTACCCGAAGCTAGGTGGTCCAGATCATCAGAAGTAGTCAAGATGGTTGCCTACAATTTAATTGATAACACATGGATCTGGCTTCCAAGATGTTTCAGTGTGGGAGATTATGCTGCATTTGACAAAGGTATAGCCTTTGAACCAAGCCCACGTAGGAAAGTAGAATAAGTCGATTAAAACAGTTTTTAGTGATTTATTTAAAATAAACCTTAGTGGGATCTAATCGAGAATTTCTCGAGTTGAAAACCTCTTTAGAGTGCATGAATATATGTTACTGGTGCGATATAATTTCTAGAGCTATCTAATTTTTTTTTAGAGGTGAAAACTTTTTTAGAGTGCAAGAATATATGTTGGAATATATGTTGGTAGTAATATACTAGAACTAGTTGCGGGTGAAAAATAAAGCTGTTATAAAATGAAACCGTGGCCATAAATCTTTATAGTTTCTAACAAAACATTAATCTTTGTTAATCACTTAGATCTGACAATTAACTAGTCATCATAGTAAATTTTAAATGTGATCAAGTTACAACCATTGATTTGTTGAGAGGAAGTTAGTTGTTGAAGTCACAACCATTGATTTATTGGGGCATGGAAAGCTTATTATGGACTTGAAAACAATTGTAAATCAACTGAACTTTGGAGTTGGGATAAGAAGAAACTCCTCTTTGAGACTCTTGTTACACTTGTTATTCTTTATGGATGTGAAGTCTGGGGCTCTGTAGTATTTCTCGTGAATCGTGGAGAAAAATAGAGCAAATACAAAATAATTTTATAACCTATAATCTCAAAATTAAAGGAAATACACCCTATCCGATCCTCCTCATAGAAACAAGCCTCCTCCCCATTGAGAGCATGGCTATGACTAGATACCTAATGTATAAAAACAAGTTAAACAACATGGAAGACAAGAGGCTACCTGAAATTGCTTCCAAATCAAGTCATAACCACCATTGACTCAAGGGAGGATGGCATAAAGACGTCCGGTCTTGGATAAACTATTGGGGAATCATGGAAGAAACCATTTTGCACAATAAAGATACTATTTAAAAAAAAATCAAATCAAAATTTAAGGAAAAAATGTGGTGTGATAAAGACTTAAAGGAAAAAAGAAAATTAAGGTATTATAAAGATGTAATCAACCTTAATCTAGAAGATCAAAACTGAGCCCATAGTGAAACTGGGCGCTGGTCAATTCCTAAAACGCCATGGGATGAAAGAGTGTGTCACCTTTGTGACACTAAGAAGGTTGAAGATGAAAAACACTTTCTCTTAGATTGTCCACCATATACCCATATTAGATCTCATTTTCAAAATATTGATCACACTACCAACCTTCCTAACCTCTTAACTCAACAAAAGTATGGTGATCTTGGAAAGCTTCTCTTAATGTTTTTCGAGCACAGAAACAAAATTCTAAAGAATCACAAGTAATCACTCACCCTCTTAAGGTCGATAGACCAATTAGGTCTTAGTGGACGTTAATCATCATCATCATCATCGTCATCATCATCAATATTGTCCATACAACACTGATTAAGCACTAAAAACCTATTAAATGTGCCCATTGTCAATAGGTGTACCTCTTTGGACGTAATAATTATTTTGATTAATTAATCAAAAAGTTTTATTCGAGATATATATATATATATAATAAGAATAATAATAATATTTTTTTTTATTATTTTGTAGATTTTTTATTATTATTTTAATACCTTATGTTACATGGACATCTCTCCCATATATGTGTTCTAAATTTAATGATTATAATTTACTTTTAATTTCAAATTTTTAAATATACGAAAAATAATAAATAAAAATATATTTATTAAATTTAAAAAAATTGAATTATAATAATTGATTTTAAATTGATTTTATAATTATATGTTTAAAAAAATGGTTTTTAATCAATAGAGATACATTCAACTCATATCTATGGAAGCAATATTATGCCACTTAATTAATAAAAATTTGTAAGCTTTTAGAAATGATATTATAAGGATGTAATCAACCCTAATCTAGAAGATCAAAATTATCTATATGTTTTTCCAAGTCTAAAGAAAAAAATAAGCATTGCTAAGATAAGAACAAATGCTCACGAGCTCCATGGTGAAATTGGGCTTTGGTCAATTCCTAAAAAGCCATGGGATGAAAGAGTGTGTCATCTTTGTGACACTAAGAAGGTTGAAGATGAAAATCACTTTTTGTTAAATTGTCCAGCCTATACCCATATTAGATCTCATTTTCAAAATATGTGTCACACTATCAACCTTCCTAACCTCTTAACTCAACAAAAGTATGGTGATCTTGGAAAGCTTCTCTTAATGTTTTTTTAGCACAGAAAAACAAGTAATCACTTACCATCTTAAAGTCTCATAAACCAATTTGATCTTAGTGGAAGTTAATCATCATCATCATATATTAAAAAATAATTTTAAAAAAAAATAAACTTTAAAAAAATATAAGTTTTAAAAGTTATAACAATAATAAAATTATAATATTTTTAGAATTAAAAAAAAAAAATTAATTAATTAAAAAAGAGTTAGAATCTATATCTTCTTCTATGTATATTGTTGTGTTTTTAGTATAGATAAACATTTAATTAAATGCAAATTTGACATATTAAAATATTATAAATGTAATCTATTAAGTTTACTCACAAAATATGAATAATTAAGTAATAGGAATCATCATTATGAGTCCCAGAAACCTCTTTGAAAATGAATGAAAAGATCAAGTTTATGTATTTATATGTATCATATTAATGAAAAGACAATTCACACTTATCTTTAATTTCGTCATTCCAATAGTGGTATCAAAACCGTATAGTTATTAGGGCCTATGGTAGGTTTACATAGCATTTGAGTTGGTTTACTCTTTGATTCTCTCCATTTAACATGTATTCCCTTGGTGTTTTCATTCTGGTGTGCAAAACACCTCTCTATCTGTCCAGGGTGGACATTTCATTGTCAAAGTTGAGGTTGCTCTATTGTCTTCCTCTCTGTTGTATTTCCCTCTTCAGTCTAAACCTCTAGACGATTCTTGAGTCAGTCAGTATTTCCACAGCTCATCTCTCGAAAGTCGTAATCTTGTAACACCAGCGTGCCCAATTCATAGGTCTATCCTCTGTGTGCACCCTCATTCTGCTCCTCTCCTACTACCCTGTGCGAAACCCTAATCAATGTTATCATTATTCTCATTCTCTCGCGAAACCCTAATCAATAAACCCTCCGAATTGAAATCCCTTGCTATGGTAGTTCATCTACAAGCAATTAGTGAAGCTCCGCACTAGACTCCATACCTCTGTATAACAACCTGTGCGAGGTCCAGCACATATTGTTTGGTCTGAGATCGTCTAAGGATGTTCGCTAACGCCATCAAAAGAATTCAAAAAAAGGTATAACTGATCAACAAACAAGCGAAAGATTGAAGGAAAATCTAGGCCAGAGATGTTAATTCGGAGCACTATTACACATTTTATGATACACAAAATATCCAACAAAATCCTTCAATTCAATGAAATTTTCCAACGAACTATCTCGTATTAGGGCTTCAGACCGTTGGAGTTC
>JZKD02S1386880.1:0-11365 GCA_000966675.3 Picea glauca
ATCAACTACTTGTCTCAACCATGTACTCAACATGTACCACAACCAAAAGCCCTCATCAATTTCATCATCCAAATATGATTTGTAGCTCTGTAATATACCTGGTGTATATGATCACCTTCCTACAAACCTTCCTTGACTTTAAAAGGGTTTCCGTGTCACATCATGAGATCCATGATCCTTGACTTTCCATATACTGGAAACATTCCGACTCAACCCTTCAGTTCCATTTGAAGGCCATAAATAGGCCATATCCAAGCTATGGAAGAGATGGGAAGAATTTAACTTTGAGAGAAATGTTAATCTCAAGAAATTATTCACTTCATATTGAGTCTACATCCCTTTGTCCTTTTAAGTTTGAACACATTGTTCAATCCCCAAGATCTTCCCTATTTGATGGAGAACCTCATTGTATCTCTTATATGAGCTTGTCTTTGGTGGAGGATCGAAGTGGTTTAGGCCCAGCTAGAAGGGAATTAGTTTCTCGGTTCCGAACGTGCCAACATGGAAGTTTGTCATTCATACACTTTTGTTGATTACATTTTAATAGAAATACTCTTTTCTCATCCAATTAATGTCTTACAAATATTTGAATTGTTATTCCATGGGAATATTTGTTATGAATATTTATGGATTATGCTATTATATGTGCTAACTTTATATATTATCACCATATTCTTGCGTATCTTGGTTGTTGAGGACAAGTTGTAGGTATATAGATTTGGGTCAAGTGCTCAACGATGGACTTCATCGAATATCCAGACATGGTATGCTCTTTATCTTGTCTTGTTAGCATGTTTGTTTATATAGAATAATTGAGATTAGAGTTGATTTTTGCAGTCATTTCTGTTGGACAACTGAGAGGGGGGGTGAATAAGTTGTCACTGTGCTTAAAAAATTATATTCATTTTTAAACTCATTACAAAACTCTCAATGATGATCAAAATAAATAAGCAGTAGAGTATTCAACATCAATCACACACATGTATAATACAAAGACATATATTTCTGAGAAAACCCATAAAGGGTGAAAACCTCTTCTTCTTTATATGATAATTATTTTCTGTACATTATCATTCTTATGAGCACCAAATCATAATGAGGCTACCACCTCTATTTTGCAAGCCGTTACTTGCTGAGAGCACCAACTCTCTGGTTTCTCTAGCACCCACTAGAAGGAAGTACCAACTCCCTGAATGTTCCATCACTAACTGGATGAAAGCACCAACTTCTAGTCATACGGGCACCAACCTGTATATCAAAGAACCAATAATCTCCCTTGCACCACCCTGCCACCTTGGTTTCTCTGGCTACAACCAGATGGAAGCTATAAATCCCTGCGTTCAAGCACCTACTTGAAATTATGAAGACAACAATCCTCCCTAGCACCTCCCAACCACCCTGAAATATAAAACTTTGATTTCTGTGAATTTATTACATTGATGAAATAGTTTTCATTAGCTTACTAGGATTATCATTGTTCTGCTATGCTGCTCTTATCTTCCTGCATCAGTGTATTCCTGCTTGCATCCTCTTCAACTTTATGATATTCTCCTCTGTCTTAGCATGCACACCTCGACTTTCTCTTCTTCTCACATATATGCATCTCTGTTATTTTCTTCTTCTATTCTTCAACTCTTGCACATCATGCTTCTACATGCATGCATCACTCACAACAACAACAACAAGATCAATTCTCTGTTCTGCATTTTTATAGTCTGTGCACCTTGTGCATGTTGCATGCACTATCCCACTACATAGACTTCACTGCATTCATCATCACTGGCCCTTCTCTTGAGATCCTTTGGCTTTGCTGACTATAACAGTATTTGACCCACTTCCATTTGTTATTTGACTCTATGATGAGTCTACACTCCACTGGAAGTTGCCTCGAGACTCTTTGTCTTTTCTGTCGATCACCCTGAAGACTCTTTGAATTCTCTGGCAGATGCAATCACTTCCTTATGGAAGTTACTGATAGAATCTCCACGTGTTCATGTGTTTCTCGCCTTCTGTCTTCCTGAGGAAAAATTTACAGTGGGTGTTTATCCTTTCTGGATAATCCCTTTCCTTTCACATGTGGCCTCAGGCAATAACCAAATGCCTATTCAGAAAGTGTTTCATGATTTCACGATCTAGGATATACAACTGTGAGTTGCCTCGCTCCACTCGTGAAAACTCCAAAATGGATCCTAGCTTTGCTAGGTCCTTCCCCTCACTTCCACTGATAGGACCACTGGTTGTGACCACAACTTGATTCAAAAGTGCATTTTGCGATTTCGCACTTTAGGGATTCTCCTGTGAGTCCCTTGACTCCTCCAACTCCCAGTACCTGAAATGGAGCCTAGCTATGCTAGCTCCTTCCACTCACGCGACCACCGACAGTGACCACAACCTAATTCAAAAATGAATTTCGCAATTTCATGTTTCAGGGATTCTCCCATGAGTCTCCTTGACTCCTTCCTCTGGAATTCACGATATCTGAAATGGAGCCTAGAATCTTGCACACTCCTACCTTCACATGACCACCAGCGGTGAACACAACCTAATTCAAAAATGCATTTCGCAATTTCACATTTCGGGAATTCTGTGATGAGTTGTCTCAACTCTCCATGTTGTGAAATCCAAAATGGAGCTTGGATGCACTAGCCTTACTCTCCAAATCTTGATGATGTGACCATGAGATATGACCACTCACTAATCATTTGAACACTTCACTCTCCGGATCAACGGTCTAGGATCCATGGTGATTGGATGACTATCCTCCGCCCCATAACTTTAGATTTCGGGACTTTGGGGGAGTGTTGATGCTAAAACTCCTAAAAATAAACTCCCAGAGTGATGTCACTCTTGTGTCACTTGATGACATGTCATGAGACGAGTGGCTACCATGTGTGACTTCTTGGATCGATAGTCCAGATTTGTCCTCGATCCAACCTCTGACATTATATCGTCATTGTGAGTTTGAGAGGTTAGGGTACCTCCTTCCTTTGACCTTTCAGTCAACAAAATGCTGATCTTTAGCCACATGTCCTTCTTGGATCGAAGGTCTAGATTTTTCCTCAATCCAACGACTGAGATTATATCGTCATTTCACATTTCACGAGTTGGAAGGATAAAGCACCTCTTGCCTTTGACCTTTCAGTCAATGAAATTCCAATCGCTTGCAATGTGTCCTCTAGCTTCAATGGCTAGGATCATTTCACGATCTTGCATATCGTGAGTTCAAGGGGTTAGAGCACCTCCTTCCTTTAACTTTCCAGTCAACAAAATGATGATATGTGACCACATGTCCTACCCGAAGATGGATGGTCCTCCTACTTTCGATATTTTTTAAGCCCGCTTCTCCTTGCACTTTAAAGAACGTGTAGGTTCTCTTGGATCAAACAACGGTCGGACCCCGCGATCGGATCTAATGCCTGAGATCTGTCCTCCATCTGTGCACTCCTCCTGTTTTGACTTACAATGTCTTCCGAGCTTGTTTGCTATCCCTGTTCTTGTCATCACTATTTTTTCCATCAATGACAAGATCACTCCCGAATGTAAACTTTTCAGCAATCTCCCCCTTTGGCATTGATGGCAACCCCAAATGGATGTGATAATCTATTTGGACCTCCATTTATACCATCCAGTTTGGACCACTCCACTCCTTTTCCCCCCCTTTGACATCAATGTCAAAGAAAACATGCTCCCCCTGAGTTGTTGCAGTACTTTGTCGGAGGTATCATATATGAAACCAACACATACTCCCCCTAATAGGATGGACTCTCTTAGGTGTGAGACAAGATGATACCCAACTTCTAACGAAGATATTCAAATAGTGTCTTGGCTAGGGGTTTAGTAAAGATGTCTGCAATTTGTTATGTGGTTGGAATGTAATGAACCTGAACAATCTGATTGGTGACCTGCTCTCTTAGAAAATGGTATTTTATGGTAATATGCTTGGTCTTGGAGTGGAATATATGATTATTTGACACACTTATGGCACTAGTGTTATCACAATGAATTGGGATCGGTGCAATATATTTTACCTCCAAGTCTGCAAGTGTCTGAATCATCCATAATACCTGAGTGAAAAAAGTAGCAGCAACAATGTCCTCTGCCTCTGTAGTTGATAAAGAAATTAAACCTTTCTTTTTACTCAACCACACTACCAGAGAATCTACTAAGAAGAACGCACCTCCACTCATGATTTTCCTTTCATCCATGTAGTTAGCCCAATCTGCATTTGAGTAGACTGATAATTGAAAATTCTGATTCTTAGCATACCNGAAGAATTTAACTTTGAGAGAAATGTTAATCTCAAGAAATTATTCACTTCATATTGAGTCTACATCCCTTTGTCCTTTTAAGTTTGAACACATTGTTCAATCCCCAAGATCTTCCCTATTTGATGGAGAACCTCATTGTATCTCTTATATGAGCTTGTCTTTGGTGGAGGATCGAAGTGGTTTAGGCCCAGCTAGAAGGGAATTAGTTTCTCGGTTCCGAACGTGCCAACATGGAAGTTTGTCATTCATACACTTTTGTTGATTACATTTTAATAGAAATACTCTTTTCTCATCCAATTAATGTCTTACAAATATTTGAATTGTTATTCCATGGGAATATTTGTTATGAATATTTATGGATTATGCTATTATATGTGCTAACTTTATATATTATCACCATATTCTTGCGTATCTTGGTTGTTGAGGACAAGTTGTAGGTATATAGATTTGGGTCAAGTGCTCAACGATGGACTTCATCGAATATCCAGACATGGTATGCTCTTTATCTTGTCTTGTTAGCATGTTTGTTTATATAGAATAATTGAGATTAGAGTTGATTTTTGCAGTCATTTCTGTTGGACAACTGAGAGGGGGGGTGAATAAGTTGTCACTGTGCTTAAAAAATTATATTCATTTTTAAACTCATTACAAAACTCTCAATGATGATCAAAATAAATAAGCAGTAGAGTATTCAACATCAATCACACACATGTATAATACAAAGACATATATTTCTGAGAAAACCCATAAAGGGTGAAAACCTCTTCTTCTTTATATGATAATTATTTTCTGTACATTATCATTCTTATGAGCACCAAATCATAATGAGGCTACCACCTCTATTTTGCAAGCCGTTACTTGCTGAGAGCACCAACTCTCTGGTTTCTCTAGCACCCACTAGAAGGAAGTACCAACTCCCTGAATGTTCCATCACTAACTGGATGAAAGCACCAACTTCTAGTCATACGGGCACCAACCTGTATATCAAAGAACCAATAATCTCCCTTGCACCACCCTGCCACCTTGGTTTCTCTGGCTACAACCAGATGGAAGCTATAAATCCCTGCGTTCAAGCACCTACTTGAAATTATGAAGACAACAATCCTCCCTAGCACCTCCCAACCACCCTGAAATATAAAACTTTGATTTCTGTGAATTTATTACATTGATGAAATAGTTTTCATTAGCTTACTAGGATTATCATTGTTCTGCTATGCTGCTCTTATCTTCCTGCATCAGTGTATTCCTGCTTGCATCCTCTTCAACTTTATGATATTCTCCTCTGTCTTAGCATGCACACCTCGACTTTCTCTTCTTCTCACATATATGCATCTCTGTTATTTTCTTCTTCTATTCTTCAACTCTTGCACATCATGCTTCTACATGCATGCATCACTCACAACAACAACAACAAGATCAATTCTCTGTTCTGCATTTTTATAGTCTGTGCACCTTGTGCATGTTGCATGCACTATCCCACTACATAGACTTCACTGCATTCATCATCACTGGCCCTTCTCTTGAGATCCTTTGGCTTTGCTGACTATAACAGTATTTGACCCACTTCCATTTGTTATTTGACTCTATGATGAGTCTACACTCCACTGGAAGTTGCCTCGAGACTCTTTGTCTTTTCTGTCGATCACCCTGAAGACTCTTTGAATTCTCTGGCAGATGCAATCACTTCCTTATGGAAGTTACTGATAGAATCTCCACGTGTTCATGTGTTTCTCGCCTTCTGTCTTCCTGAGGAAAAATTTACAGTGGGTGTTTATCCTTTCTGGATAATCCCTTTCCTTTCACATGTGGCCTCAGGCAATAACCAAATGCCTATTCAGAAAGTGTTTCATGATTTCACGATCTAGGATATACAACTGTGAGTTGCCTCGCTCCACTCGTGAAAACTCCAAAATGGATCCTAGCTTTGCTAGGTCCTTCCCCTCACTTCCACTGATAGGACCACTGGTTGTGACCACAACTTGATTCAAAAGTGCATTTTGCGATTTCGCACTTTAGGGATTCTCCTGTGAGTCCCTTGACTCCTCCAACTCCCAGTACCTGAAATGGAGCCTAGCTATGCTAGCTCCTTCCACTCACGCGACCACCGACAGTGACCACAACCTAATTCAAAAATGAATTTCGCAATTTCATGTTTCAGGGATTCTCCCATGAGTCTCCTTGACTCCTTCCTCTGGAATTCACGATATCTGAAATGGAGCCTAGAATCTTGCACACTCCTACCTTCACATGACCACCAGCGGTGAACACAACCTAATTCAAAAATGCATTTCGCAATTTCACATTTCGGGAATTCTGTGATGAGTTGTCTCAACTCTCCATGTTGTGAAATCCAAAATGGAGCTTGGATGCACTAGCCTTACTCTCCAAATCTTGATGATGTGACCATGAGATATGACCACTCACTAATCATTTGAACACTTCACTCTCCGGATCAACGGTCTAGGATCCATGGTGATTGGATGACTATCCTCCGCCCCATAACTTTAGATTTCGGGACTTTGGGGGAGTGTTGATGCTAAAACTCCTAAAAATAAACTCCCAGAGTGATGTCACTCTTGTGTCACTTGATGACATGTCATGAGACGAGTGGCTACCATGTGTGACTTCTTGGATCGATAGTCCAGATTTGTCCTCGATCCAACCTCTGACATTATATCGTCATTGTGAGTTTGAGAGGTTAGGGTACCTCCTTCCTTTGACCTTTCAGTCAACAAAATGCTGATCTTTAGCCACATGTCCTTCTTGGATCGAAGGTCTAGATTTTTCCTCAATCCAACGACTGAGATTATATCGTCATTTCACATTTCACGAGTTGGAAGGATAAAGCACCTCTTGCCTTTGACCTTTCAGTCAATGAAATTCCAATCGCTTGCAATGTGTCCTCTAGCTTCAATGGCTAGGATCATTTCACGATCTTGCATATCGTGAGTTCAAGGGGTTAGAGCACCTCCTTCCTTTAACTTTCCAGTCAACAAAATGATGATATGTGACCACATGTCCTACCCGAAGATGGATGGTCCTCCTACTTTCGATATTTTTTAAGCCCGCTTCTCCTTGCACTTTAAAGAACGTGTAGGTTCTCTTGGATCAAACAACGGTCGGACCCCGCGATCGGATCTAATGCCTGAGATCTGTCCTCCATCTGTGCACTCCTCCTGTTTTGACTTACAATGTCTTCCGAGCTTGTTTGCTATCCCTGTTCTTGTCATCACTATTTTTTCCATCAATGACAAGATCACTCCCGAATGTAAACTTTTCAGCAATCTCCCCCTTTGGCATTGATGGCAACCCCAAATGGATGTGATAATCTATTTGGACCTCCATTTATACCATCCAGTTTGGACCACTCCACTCCTTTTCCCCCCCTTTGACATCAATGTCAAAGAAAACATGCTCCCCCTGAGTTGTTGCAGTACTTTGTCGGAGGTATCATATATGAAAMCAACACATACTCCCCCTAATAGGATGGACTCTCTTAGGTGTGAGACAAGATGATACCCAACTTCTAACGAAGATATTCAAATAGTGTCTTGGCTAGGGGTTTAGTAAAGATGTCTACAATTTGTTATGTGGTTGGAATGTAATGAACCTGAACAATCTGATTGGTGACCTGCTCTCTTAGAAAATGGTATTTTATGGTAATATGCTTGGTCTTGGAGTGGAATACATGATTCTTTGACACACTTATGGCACTAGTGTTATCACAATGAATTGGGATCGGTGCAGTATATTTTACCTCCAAGTCTGCAAGTGTCTGAATCATCCATAATACCCGAGTGAAAAAAGTAGCAACAACAATGTCCTCTGCCTATGTAGTTGATAAAGAAATTAAACCTTTCTTTTTACTCAACCACACTACCAGAGAATCTACTAAGAAGAATGCACCTCCACTCATGATTTTCCTTTCATCCATGTAGTTAGCCCAATCTGCATTTGAGTAGACTGATAATTGAAAATTCTGATTCTTAGCATACCATAGGCCATAGTTCATTTTTTCTTTCAAATATCTGAATATTCTTTTGACAGCTAGTAAATGACTCTGTTTGGGTGCTTCCTGATACCTTCCTACTATTCCAACAACATGCACTATGTCTGGATGGGATGTTGTGATATACAATAGGCTGCCTATCTATTATAACCCTAAAATGCACCAGACATGCTTACCTGGCATCAAGCCATCTCATTTATCTTCTTTGCCAAGCCACTACTGAACAACTTCTTAAAAAACACTCTTTTCAAAGGCATACATGCCCTGCTCCACTACTGCATGCATGTGTACATTAGCTGGCCCACTACAACCCACGTATACCTAAAAAGCACAAAAAATGGAAAGTTACAGACGTAACACACAGTTTTGGGTAATTTAACTAAACCCTTTGACCACCCATAGCCTATCACTCAATCAAATACCTATCCCTCTCTAGACTATAAAAGAAGGGGTAGGGGTCCCATTTGGAAGGAGGAAAATCATAGCAAAGAAACTATACCCGATTTAGTATTCCCCTTGCCCCAACCTTTGCAACTATTGTGTGAAGAGAAGCATAGATAGAAGTAGTTGGAGCATAGTTGAAGAGGAGCCCAGGACCAGATTCAAGGAGCAGTGGCTGATCTCACTATTGTAAGGTTAATCTTGTGATATTAATAAAAGAAGTACTTTTCCCGCCCTGCCACATGAGATTGTCAATATTTAAATTTGATTATATTTTGATAGAATCTCTAACCCATTAGTTTATAGATTATATGCATGTGGAGTTATTTGTTTGTCTTTTATGAATGCAGGTCAGCATTAGGAGGAGAGTTGTAGTCAAGGAGCGACCAAGCGTTAAAGGGATCGACATCAAACAGGGAAACTAAGGTACAGTAGATTGATCTCTTTAACCTTGTATTTGCATATGAATAATGGGGTTTATGATTGGGACATTGGTAAGAAGTAGGAGACTTTAGGTCATTTCTGCATGCATGATAAAACCCTTAATGCTAGTCCGTAGGAGGGATTTCCCACCCACAAAAGAATTGGTGACCGTACTGGAGATATATAGGGTTTTTGGGGGTACTTGTTGGGTATTTTTAATTGGTATTACTACCTTTTTTTTGAGTTTCTGCAAAAGTCTGAGCTAGTAGGGATTTTGGTCTTCCATATCAGTACTCCCTGCTTCCTTAGCCTGACTTTTTTTTCCTTTTTGGGAAGCCACAGAGGCATACACGGCCTACAGAAGGTCTGACTGCATATACACGTGCCTTGACTTCATACAACCCGTGTACATACGCTTGCTGCTAAAAGATAAATCACGTGTCTGAGTCCATAATTTTTTTTTTTTCAAAAAGAGGCAGTCATCCTCTCCCTTGTCAGAAGTGATCCTTCTCAGGGGTTTTTTGGATCTAGTTCTGGTTTCTGTGATTGCAGTATGTAGCCTAGGTATAACCTCAGATTAAGCTTTGTTTTCTCAGATTTCCTTGCATCTTTCTCTGTTAGAGTGAGTTTCTGTACCTTTTAGGGATTCTGGTTCTCAATACCAGTACTCCCTGCCTAAGCTTAGCTTCTTATCTTGCTTCTTTTGAGGAGAAATAGGGGCACACGCGTCCTGTAGTAGTCTTACACGTGTGCATACATGTCCTATATTTGGGTAGCCTGCGTGCATACGCTGGCTGTTGAAGTGACAATCGCGTGTCTATCTGGAAATTTTTGAGGAGGAAGTCATCCTCTTCCCTATCAAGTTTTTTCTTCACACATTTTTATTGTGTCTTTTTGGTCTCTGTCAGAGTAGTTTTCAGTCTAGGCTGTGTGCCAGTATAGCTTTCTTTTGCATTTGAAAGTTTTCTTCGTTTGCTAGGTTTTTTGATGAGATAGTGAGTTAATCTGATCTGCCTTTTTGGTTGTTAGTAACTCCCCACGGTCTATGGTTGGCCATAAGTCCTTTTTGGCCTTGTCTTGTTCTTATTTTTTCACCTTTTTACTTCAAAAAAGAAGAAGACATATAGTTTTAAATTTTCTTATTTTTGAAGCATAATAAAAAAAAACACAAAATCTTTTTTTTTTTACTTCTTGGTTTGGATAAAGAGTTGGTTGTTTGCATTAATCAATAGGAAAAATATTGTTTTCAGAAGTTCTTGGCTGATTGACTTAGGACAATAAGTAGCTCATAGTCAAGTGAAAGCGTGTTTTGATTTTTTCAGTTGAAATATCTTAGAAAGAAAACATTTGAAAAGTTGGTTTAAAAAATTTAAAAGAGCAAATCTGAATTCGTCAAGAAGAAGTTATTTTATTTCAAGCTTGATGTTTATCTTCTCTTTCATCTCTCAAAACATCACTAGTTTCACTTTCATAACCTTTGACTTATGACAAGCCCAAAAAATTAACGATTAATTAAAATCAACTAGACTTTATGTTTTGTAGGGTCCATCAACTAGTCTAGGCTAGAACCTTGATTTAGGATTAGAGAGGAAACTAGACTAGACTAGACTAAAAAACAAGAGTCTGTGCTAGGGAGTGTCAAAATTCCAGTATCGTAAAAATTATCTGGGACCCCCCTCTAACACAGGGGATAAAAATGAGGTCACGTAAGGAAAAGTAGCAGAGATAACCCCTCCAAAGCTGGAACAAATGTAGTGGGGAACGCATATAGAGGACTTGTCTTGGGATTCCGTTGATTGCATTTTCCACGGAGATTCGTGGGTATCGAATCTGTTCGAGGTCCTCAGTCATCTTTCAGAACACTTTCTTTTGATATCCTTGATAGGTTTCAGTATTGATACCCTGCTCATTGCGGTCCACCCAACTGTCGACTGTACCCTCTTGGTGACTGTTTGTGTGCTGGAAACCTAGTTGCCTATCTTTCTAGTGACTTACATAGGTGACTATGGGGGTATACCGTGGTACCTAGGACAGACATCGGGCCACGCTTTGCAGAGTATACCCATAGGGTAATTTCTTATTCGAGTTTCACTTTCACTGGTAAGTTTCTCTAGTGTTGGTTGTTGTAACTGTTCTTCCAACTAGTTAGTGACTGCTTGTTTGATCTCATAGGTACTTTTAGTGCGTGCTGGTTTTCAAATGATTATAGATTTCCCTAGTGTGT
>JZKD02S1386902.1:0-11365 GCA_000966675.3 Picea glauca
GGGAAAAAGGATTCCTAATGCCAGTCTAAGTTATGATAAACAACGAAATTGTTCAATACCAAGTTCCCATTATTGCAACTAGTTTACAATCCCTCATTAACCACATGTTTGTCCCACCCCAAGAAGTGTTTCCCTTCACTACTCAACAGTCCTTCGGCTACCCAACTGGGCTTCAACAACAGGCTAGACAGGAAGTCTTTGGGCACTACAACTAATTCCCAATGCACCAAGGAACAATTCCCAGCAATTCTCTCACCTGGAAAGAATGTTGACAGGCCTCACAACCTGCCTCTTCGACAACAACTCTCTCACCTGGAGAGAATTCCCATGGGCATGACAACCTGCCTCTTCTACCACAACCATTTTATCACAAGCACAGGGTTATACAATGACAATAAGTTACAATCGACACAGATTTTCCCCTAAAGGAGAGTTGGTTTGAAATATGACAGAAAGAGTGAATAATAAAAAGGGTTCCCTATGAATTACAATCAGGGCAACAATATATATTGAATGCCTTAAACTGGAAACTTGTCACCTTCAAAATTAGCTTTGGCCACTTGGTGACTTGTTCCCATCCCTTTGGAATTCAAGATAAATAAATATTTGTAAATTACACTTTTCAAAAATATTAATAAAATATTACCTTGGACTTAAGCCCCCTTGGCTTATCCCCTCTCTTAAAATCCTAGTCCCTTTTCCTTTTTTCGATGGAGTTTAGTCCCCCCTCTCTTTTCATCTAATCTATCTATGTGCAACGATGTGATATTATTAATAACTCGAGTGCGATTACATTTTACAAGGATAGGTGCACTAGCTTATTTGCATCCCGGCTCACCAACCTCATAACCACATAGGCTCTATGGCCTTATATATATATATATATATATATATATATATATATATATATATATATATATATATATATATATATATAACTTGGCCAACCTTGCACACTCACTTAGATGCATGCAACTATGGAATGTGCGCACCGTTCGCTTGGTGTGAAATCCATACACACGTTCTCATGTTTGCGCAACATTATGGAATGTGCACACCCTTTCTTTGACAACAAAACCTCGCACACTACTAAGGTGCACGTAAATTCTAATATAGAAACCTGTCGCACTCGAAAATCGCCTTCTGGATCCACCTAAATTACATCCAAATCAATAATATGAGTAGCATCAGGTACGTACTTCTTAAGCAATCATACATGAAAACATTATGAATACACAAGGATGCAGGCAATGCCAACATATATCCGACGGGGCCAATCCTCTCTAGGATTTCAAATGGTCCACAATAGTGTGTTGTCAACTTAGAACAGTTTCCCAACTTCAGGGAACTACTTCTAACTTTTACTTTCAGAAGCACATGG
The DNA here is from genome assembly GCA_000966675.3 of Picea glauca. Classification (NCBI taxonomy): domain Eukaryota; kingdom Viridiplantae; phylum Streptophyta; class Pinopsida; order Pinales; family Pinaceae; genus Picea; species Picea glauca. The sequence goes on from JZKD02S1386902.1 coordinate 1,382, forward strand.
TCACCCACTTTGAACTCCTTGTGGGTTCTGCCTTTATCTATGCATCTTTTGTGTTTGTCTTGGGAAACCTTTAATTTATGACTTATCTTTACCATCTTCTCTTCCATTTCCTAGAGCAGATTTGGCCCAACAACTACACGGTCTACTCGGTTATCCTAGCTCAGTGGTGTATTGCACTTTCTACCACAAAGTGCCTCAAATGAGATCATCTTTAAATATGCTCATTACCAATTGTTGTAAGCAAACTCTACCAAGTGAAAGTAGTCTTCCCATTTTTATGATTTATCCATCACATACATCCTAAGCATATCTTCAATCACCTGATTTACCCTCTTTGTTTTTCCATCTGACTTGGGGTGATATGTTGTGTTAAAGTTCAGTCTTGTCCCAAATCCTTTGAATAGCCCTTTCCCAAAGTTTGATGTGAACTTGGGATCTCTCTCAAACACAATTGTCTTGGGTACACCATGCAACCTAGCAATTTCTCACATTTATATATCAATAATGTTGGATACCTTGTGCGTTGACTTCACTGGAATAAAATGGGAAACTTTAGTAAGTTTTTCCACCATTACAATAATAGAGTCATGTTGCATAACAGTCCTAGGCAACTTAGTAATGAAATCCATGGTTACAACTTCCTACTCCCACTAAGGAATGGGAAAAGGTTGTAGCAAGCCAATTGGATGTTTGTGCTCAACTTTGACCTTTTGACATTCAAGGCATCTAGTGATAAAATGAATTATTCATCTGGATCAACAATCCTCAAAATTAGCGCACTTGTCAACAAAGTCTTCAAGTGTTGAAAACTCCTTACACAATCCAGAGTCCATTCAAATCACACACCTTTCTTTTGCAAGGATGTAATCAGGTGCGCAATTTTTGAGAAGCCTTCAGTAAACCTTATGTAATAACTTGCTAGTCCCATGAAGGACCTCACGTCTGTGACATTTCTCGGTGTTGGCCATTCTTCAATGGCCCTTATCTTTTATGGATATACCACTATCCCTTCCCCAAAGATGATACGACCCAAGTAACGAATCTATCATTGGAAAAACGAGCACTTGCTCATATTGGCATACAATTGATGCTCTGTCAATACCAGTAGCACCATCCTCAAGTGTTGCTCATGCTATTCTTTAGATTTTGAGTAAATAAGTATGTCATCCAGAAATACAATGACAAACTTATCTAAGTAATTTCTAAAAACTCCATTCATTAGACACATGAAGACAACTTGCGCATTTCACAACCCAAAAGGCACCACTGGGAACTCGTAATGTACATACCTCTTTCAGAAGGCAGTCTTGTTGATGTCTTCCTCTTTAATTCTTACCTAGTGATATCCATAGTTGAGATCGATCTTTGAAAATATTTTTTCACCCCTCAGTTGATCAAATAGGTTGCCTATCCTTGGCAAATATACTTGTTCTTTGTGGTTACTTTGTTCAATTTCCTGAAATTGATACAAAGTCACAATGCACCATCCTTCTTCTTCACAAACAATACCAGGGCACCCCAAGGTGACATAGTTGGGCGTATATACCCCTTATTTATAAGCTCTTCAAATTGCATCTGTAATTCCCTCAACTCTGGTATACTCATCCTATGAGGAGTCTTGGATACAGGAACTACTCTCGACATCAGATTTATGGAGAAATCTATATCTCTTTTCGGTGGAAACTTTGGTATCTCTTTAAAACATCTTCAAATTCTTTTAGTATTTCATATTCTTCAACATTTGGCACTTTATCCTTAGGCACCTCCTCCATGTGCGTTGCAAATACTTAACATTTGTTCCTGTAGTTTTTCTTCAATTGTAATTTTGAAACCTTTGTAATAGTTACAACTCTTGGAATGCCTTGAATTGTTCTTAAGTTTCCTTCCTCATCCAAGCAAGTAAATACCTTATTGTAACAGTCTAGAATAACATGATGTTGGTCCAACCAATCCATGCATATGAGGCATTGATGTTGAGTTGCCACCCACCATAAAGCTCAAGAACATAAATGCCATGATGAATTATTTTAATTTCATCTTGAGAACTAATAACCCCAACACATTATATACATAATGCAACTTCAAACCAAATAGTTGTTTAGTCATGACTGACAAACAATTTGAAGGGCGCGGGGGAGGGTGCAATGAAAAACATCAAACAAACAAACTTAATCTAAAAGTAAGTGATCCAATCACAAAATCAAACTCATGAACACTCAATCAAAAATGCCTCATTGAGGGCAAATCACATGATCACCATTCACAAGTTTCTCAAACACTTATGTCAAACAAGGAGAGCAATCACAGGAAACCAACCCATAATAAAAGCCATAATCACTTCACGGGATTAATTGCACTTGGTAGGTATGATACATATTGGTGAGGCATCATCAAAACAATAAAGTGAGGCACAATCAAATCAAGTTTATTTTTTGTTGCGACAACGCATTTTGGTAGAGTTAAAAAGCATAACAACTAGAATGTCATATAAATATAATGTTGGCTTTGTAAATATTTAATTACCAAATTGAATTGAGAGAGAAACCTCTTATTGTTATTTTCTTATTTCTACTATGATGACCAAGAAAGAGAAACTTGTTATTATTGTTATTACCTAACAATAGAAAAATTTTATCATTTAAAGAGTAACAATTAGATGAAAGATCTATTTGTCTTTTTTCTTTTCATAATCCATTACATCACATGTAAAATGCATGAAAATATCCAACTCACATAGGAGACACTATAAGCATGTAATGAAATATTCAAATCATGTAAGACATGTCGGCGTAAAATTGGAGAATTGGTTTCTTGGAGGTTGCCAACAAAGATACTGTTGTAGGATAGCAACGTTGGCATCTTCAACCTTCCGCAAGGGAAGGAGGTCTCACCCGAAGCGCAATCGAGACTTGTGTGAGGTGAAGTGAATCAAAGAGGATGAGTCATCAAGTCAGAGGTAACATAATGCACATTCATGCTTTACCATCTAAAGAATTGTATCACCAAGAGTCTAAAACAACAAAAACATCAAATTAACTAGGTTGCGCAACATACACACAAGTCCATACATCAGAAGTAATAATTAGATAAGCAATCAATGACGATAATGATTGACCAACCCTTGCCCATTACATATTCCCATATTTCCAGTTTTCCCTTGGGTGCTTCTTGAGTTCTTGATTCCACTATTGGATTTTCTTGATTCCACTTTCGTAGCTTTTGTCACTTTCTCCTTGCATGTGCTCAAAGCTTCAAGATCTTTTCACTTGCTTGTCCAGTTGGCACATGATTTGTTTCACTGTTGGCACTCTTGTAGTTAGCTTTTCTGATCGTCCTAGCTATTATTCCTTGCTTCTAATATTTGGTTCAACTGTTGTGCTTTCTCGCAAAACTTTAGCCTTTCCGCAAAGTCGAGTTTCCTTCAAAAAAAAAGGGCCCAACAAGCCCTGGCCACAACCTTTGACTCATCTCGAGTCAACCTACTAGCTTGTTCCCCTGACCTTCCACAAATGGAGGACCCAACAGGCTCCGACCACAACCTTTGAATCATCCCGAGTCAACCTACTGGCTNAGGGCAACAATATATATTGAATGCCTTAAACTGGAAACTTGTCACCTTCAAAATTAGCTTTGGCCACTTGGTGACTTGTTCCCATCCCTTTGGAATTCAAGATAAATAAATATTTGTAAATTACACTTTTCAAAAATATTAATAAAATATTACCTTGGACTTAAGCCCCCTTGGCTTATCCCCTCTCTTAAAATCCTAGTCCCTTTTCCTTTTTTCGATGGAGTTTAGTCCCCCCTCTCTTTTCATCTAATCTATCTATGTGCAACGATGTGATATTATTAATAACTCGAGTGCGATTACATTTTACAAGGATAGGTGCACTAGCTTATTTGCATCCCGGCTCACCAACCTCATAACCACATAGGCTCTATGGCCTTATATATATATATATATATATATATATATATATATATATATATATATATATATATATATATATATATAACTTGGCCAACCTTGCACACTCACTTAGATGCATGCAACTATGGAATGTGCGCACCGTTCGCTTGGTGTGAAATCCATACACACGTTCTCATGTTTGCGCAACATTATGGAATGTGCACACCCTTTCTTTGACAACAAAACCTCGCACACTACTAAGGTGCACGTAAATTCTAATATAGAAACCTGTCGCACTCGAAAATCGCCTTCTGGATCCACCTAAATTACATCCAAATCAATAATATGAGTAGCATCAGGTACGTACTTCTTAAGCAATCATACATGAAAACATTATGAATACACAAGGATGCAGGCAATGCCAACATATATCCGACGGGGCCAATCCTCTCTAGGATTTCAAATGGTCCACAATAGTGTGTTGTCAACTTAGAACAGTTTCCCAACTTCAGGGAACTACTTCTAACTTTTACTTTCAGAAGCACATGGTCACCCACTTTGAACTCCTTGTGGGTTCTGCCTTTATCTATGCATCTTTTGTGTTTGTCTTGGGAAACCTTTAATTTATGACTTATCTTTACCATCTTCTCTTCCATTTCCTAGAGCAGATTTGGCCCAACAACTACACGGTCTACTCGGTTATCCTAGCTCAGTGGTGTATTGCACTTTCTACCACAAAGTGCCTCAAATGAGATCATCTTTAAATATGCTCATTACCAATTGTTGTAAGCAAACTCTACCAAGTGAAAGTAGTCTTCCCATTTTTATGATTTATCCATCACATACATCCTAAGCATATCTTCAATCACCTGATTTACCCTCTTTGTTTTTCCATCTGACTTGGGGTGATATGTTGTGTTAAAGTTCAGTCTTGTCCCAAATCCTTTGAATAGCCCTTTCCCAAAGTTTGATGTGAACTTGGGATCTCTCTCAAACACAATTGTCTTGGGTACACCATGCAACCTAGCAATTTCTCACATTTATATATCAATAATGTTGGATACCTTGTGCGTTGACTTCACTGGAATAAAATGGGAAACTTTAGTAAGTTTTTCCACCATTACAATAATAGAGTCATGTTGCATAACAGTCCTAGGCAACTTAGTAATGAAATCCATGGTTACAACTTCCTACTCCCACTAAGGAATGGGAAAAGGTTGTAGCAAGCCAATTGGATGTTTGTGCTCAACTTTGACCTTTTGACATTCAAGGCATCTAGTGATAAAATGAATTATTCATCTGGATCAACAATCCTCAAAATTAGCGCACTTGTCAACAAAGTCTTCAAGTGTTGAAAACTCCTTACACAATCCAGAGTCCATTCAAATCACACACCTTTCTTTTGCAAGGATGTAATCAGGTGCGCAATTTTTGAGAAGCCTTCAGTAAACCTTATGTAATAACTTGCTAGTCCCATGAAGGACCTCACGTCTGTGACATTTCTCGGTGTTGGCCATTCTTCAATGGCCCTTATCTTTTATGGATATACCACTATCCCTTCCCCAAAGATGATACGACCCAAGTAACGAATCTATCATTGGAAAAACGAGCACTTGCTCATATTGGCATACAATTGATGCTCTGTCAATACCAGTAGCACCATCCTCAAGTGTTGCTCATGCTATTCTTTAGATTTTGAGTAAATAAGTATGTCATCCAGAAATACAATGACAAACTTATCTAAGTAATTTCTAAAAACTCCATTCATTAGACACATGAAGACAACTTGCGCATTTCACAACCCAAAAGGCACCACTGGGAACTCGTAATGTACATACCTCTTTCAGAAGGCAGTCTTGTTGATGTCTTCCTCTTTAATTCTTACCTAGTGATATCCATAGTTGAGATCGATCTTTGAAAATATTTTTTCACCCCTCAGTTGATCAAATAGGTTGCCTATCCTTGGCAAATATACTTGTTCTTTGTGGTTACTTTGTTCAATTTCCTGAAATTGATACAAAGTCACAATGCACCATCCTTCTTCTTCACAAACAATACCAGGGCACCCCAAGGTGACATAGTTGGGCGTATATACCCCTTATTTATAAGCTCTTCAAATTGCATCTGTAATTCCCTCAACTCTGGTATACTCATCCTATGAGGAGTCTTGGATACAGGAACTACTCTCGACATCAGATTTATGGAGAAATCTATATCTCTTTTCGGTGGAAACTTTGGTATCTCTTTAAAACATCTTCAAATTCTTTTAGTATTTCATATTCTTCAACATTTGGCACTTTATCCTTAGGCACCTCCTCCATGTGCGTTGCAAATACTTAACATTTGTTCCTGTAGTTTTTCTTCAATTGTAATTTTGAAACCTTTGTAATAGTTACAACTCTTGGAATGCCTTGAATTGTTCTTAAGTTTCCTTCCTCATCCAAGCAAGTAAATACCTTATTGTAACAGTCTAGAATAACATGATGTTGGTCCAACCAATCCATGCATATGAGGCATTGATGTTGAGTTGCCACCCACCATAAAGCTCAAGAACATAAATGCCATGATGAATTATTTTAATTTCATCTTGAGAACTAATAACCCCAACACATTATATACATAATGCAACTTCAAACCAAATAGTTGTTTAGTCATGACTGACAAACAATTTGAAGGGCGCGGGGGAGGGTGCAATGAAAAACATCAAACAAACAAACTTAATCTAAAAGTAAGTGATCCAATCACAAAATCAAACTCATGAACACTCAATCAAAAATGCCTCATTGAGGGCAAATCACATGATCACCATTCACAAGTTTCTCAAACACTTATGTCAAACAAGGAGAGCAATCACAGGAAACCAACCCATAATAAAAGCCATAATCACTTCACGGGATTAATTGCACTTGGTAGGTATGATACATATTGGTGAGGCATCATCAAAACAATAAAGTGAGGCACAATCAAATCAAGTTTATTTTTTGTTGCGACAACGCATTTTGGTAGAGTTAAAAAGCATAACAACTAGAATGTCATATAAATATAATGTTGGCTTTGTAAATATTTAATTACCAAATTGAATTGAGAGAGAAACCTCTTATTGTTATTTTCTTATTTCTACTATGATGACCAAGAAAGAGAAACTTGTTATTATTGTTATTACCTAACAATAGAAAAATTTTATCATTTAAAGAGTAACAATTAGATGAAAGATCTATTTGTCTTTTTTCTTTTCATAATCCATTACATCACATGTAAAATGCATGAAAATATCCAACTCACATAGGAGACACTATAAGCATGTAATGAAATATTCAAATCATGTAAGACATGTCGGCGTAAAATTGGAGAATTGGTTTCTTGGAGGTTGCCAACAAAGATACTATTGTAGGATAGCAACGTTGGCATCTTCAACCTTCTGCAAGGGAAGGAGGTCTCACCCGAAGCGCAACCGAGACTTGTGTGAGGTGAAGTGAATCAAAGAGGATGAGTCATCAAGTCAGAGGCAACATAATGCACATTCATGCTTTACCATCTAAAGAATTGTATCACCAAGAGTCTAAAACAACAAAAACATCAAATTAACTAGGTTGTGCAACATACACACAAGTCCATACATCAGAAGTAATAATTAGATAAGCAATCAATGATGATAATGATTGACCAACCCTTGCCCATTACATATTCCCATATTTCCAGTTTTCCCTTGGGTGCTTCTTGAGTTCTTGATTCCACTATTGGATTTTATTGATTCCACTTTCGTAGCTTTTGTCACTTTCTCCTTGCATGTGCTCAAAGCTTCAAGATCTTTTCACTTGCTTATCCAGTTGGCACATGATTTGTTTCACTGTTGGCACTCTTGTAGTTAGCTTTTCTGCTCGTCCTAGCTATTAGTCCTCGCTTCTAATATTTGGTTCAACTGTTGTGCTTTCTCGCAAAACTTTAGCCTTTCCGCAAAGTCGGGTTTCCTTCAAAAACAAAGGACCCAACAAGCCCTGGCCACAACCTTTGACTCATCTCAAGTCAACCTACTAGCTTGTTCCCCTGACCTTCCATAAATGGAGGACCCAACAGGCCCCGACCACAACCTTTGAATCATCCCGAGTCAACCTACTGGCTCGTTCCCCTGAACCTCCACAAATGGAGGGCACAACTCTGGTATAATGGCAAGAGACTACTCATGAAAATGCTCATAGTGCTCAACATGGTTCTGCCACTTCCTCGCCAAAATCAAGTCTCCTGCAACAAATTCTTGAGCGACATTCACATCTAGCTCCTCTGGCTTTGTTGCCAAAAGAGTACTCCATTCTATATCAAAAATGAAGTCAAGCTACTGCATCTAAATATATTATGCTTGCACGGTGGGCCAAAAGTTGTTAAGCTCTTTATTTGCGGCCCTGGTGGATTCATCCAGTGCATCCAAACTTTCATCTTCGACCTGAATTTTTGCAAACTTAGCGGTGTACTCAACAGGGTTAGTCATAGCTCTAGATTTTGCATGCATGTCATTGATTTGTGCACACAATTATATGATTGGTTGGTTGCGTTGGTCCAGCAGACCAACCCAGTCATTGACCATGTCAAAGAGCCGATGACATTCATCAACACGGCCATGAAGTAAGGACCTAGTGGTGTTTCCCTCTTCAACTTCCTCTGTAATTTTTTGTAGAATCTATTGGGGTTGGTCCTTTTCCTTTAATTTGATCACAACTAACTCATCTTGCAAGGTATCAGTGTTTGCAATCAGTTGTGACCAGGCACCAGTAATTAGCTCAACTCGTTTCAGAGGCACAACTATAGTGATGTCTTCCGAAAGCTCGGGAAAAATCTATCTAAAAGAGGCCCAGACTTGAGAATTTTTTTTTGACATAGTCGCAAGAGTGGATTCAACTTGCACTCACAAGACATGCTCAAGTTCTGTGATAGAAGCGACGACAAAGGTGACATCGTGTAGTTGTTGTGATTTCTATTGGAGTTCATCGTTGGAATGTTCAACTGCAATGATCCTCTGTTCGAGCTGATCGGTGAAAACTCAAATAATAGTCAAGATTTGTGGTGTATCCCAAGTGGCAAGCTCACTGTTGGCAAGAGAGGGATCCAACAATAGTCTAGACACAAGCGGGATGTCAGGAAATGAAGAACACTTCCACACTAAACCTAGTAGAAGAGAGGAAGAATTTAATCAAGAACGTAAATGACAATGAAAACACATAATACACAGAGATTTTACCTTGGAAACCCAAATCAGAAAAACCAACATTCCTTGAGAATTTTTTTCTCTTGTTGTCTTATTCAATATGAATAAAAGGTTACATGTCTAACCTTGGTCCACACCTAAGACACAATCATCATCATATCGTCTTGCTTGTAGAAGAATAACCTTGTAGCCAATTCAACTTACATCTGCATGACCAACGACCTCTATTAGTCTAACATTGATCAAATGATAAATCAACAATAAGCCTTTTACAGCCTTACACCATGCCCTTTTATAGGATTTACAGTAGGCAAAACCCTAAAGAAATGGCACCCAAAAATGGTTATATATCCATGTAGATCATTGGCTACAAATCCCGTAAATCTCAGGATTCTGTTACAGTTGAGTCCAAGTTGAATTACAAGTCGACGTTCATTCAGTCTTCAGTCGTTCGTCTCATGCCCACGCTTTGACCTCTTGTCAGTTAACTTGTCGTCAATACCTTTGACTTCGACTTTACTCGGTCGATTGCCTCGACCTTAGAATTGTTGTCGATCCACCTCGACTAGAATTTCACTGCAAATAATATAAAAACCCAACATTCTCCCACTTGTTGTATTCTTTGTTGAAACTAGGAGATTCCTGAACTTTCATTCATAGACCCAGGGAAATAATGCCCATTTCCTCTCTACACCAAGAGAACTTCACAACACTCACAGACTTGGTTAACAAGTCTGTTAGGTTTTCCAACGTGTCTACTTTCTCCAGCAGCACCTTGTTTCTTTCCACCATATCTCTCACGAAATGGTATTGTACATCAATGTACTTAGTCTTCGAATGATAAGCAGGGTTCGTTTCCAAAAATATTGTGTTTTGA
>JZKD02S1386913.1:0-11365 GCA_000966675.3 Picea glauca
ATATTAGACACTGTCGAGCCCAAAAAATGTTGTTTAGGGCCTCAAAATGGCCTTGGAAGTTTGTGACCTGAAAAAATGTAAACAAACCTCCAAAATGGAAACTTGTCTTTGAGACAGTGGAATAGGTGGGTGTCCACTAATATCCTCCTATAAAATTACTCCCCATTAGAAAGAAATGGTCTCCATTGTGTCAATTTCCTGCATCAAATGAGGAAACTTTTGTTGAATTTGACTCATGGTGAGCCACTTCGCCTAATGACGAAACTGCCCTGCTTTGACGACCTGATGGTTTATGATAGTATATTGGCAGGTGTCCTTTGTCTTGCTGTCCATGATCCAATAAAATGTCTATTTTTCGATGCAATAAGGATTTATTTTTGTAGGGGCCAACTATTTTAATACATTTGAAGTGTCCAGGAGAGGTGGAAAATATGGTCGAAGTAGTTCCATGTAGCACACATTTTCTACTACTTTGTTTAATCGCTCTGATACCAATTTGTAGCACACCCATTTCAGAACTCTGGGCTTACTCGCGCTCTGATACCCATTTGTACAAAGCTCATACAAATATCATATATCCCGTGCATTTAAACAAATAAACACATTTAACTCAAACTAAAACATATCATTACTGCTATAATTAAATAATCCATATCATTCCATATTAATTCGTATACACAGCAGAAAACATGATAACATTTACAGAAGAGACATGATAAAATGTGATAAAACATAGTTAGACACTTATTTGGTAACAATGGTGGGTTCCACCAACCAAATACAGGCCTTCCATGAACCTCCCAGCCTTAGACCGCACTTCTCATCAACTCAGCAGTGGGTCACCCCCGAGTTGGGACTAAGCTCCACCCCAAGGCAAGGAATCTAGGCTCAGGCTGAGGTTACAGGGAAAACAATCACACACAACCACAAGGATGGAATGCTCTCCCAGGAATCTCCCACGCTCACTACCCACATAACCTCATTCCCCACATGCATGTTCCACCCCAGGAGAACGCACCTTCTCTGTCACCTGGATAGTCCTTCGGCTACCAATCTCCCTTACCCTGGGTTACAGGAATAGAACGAATCGAAAGTCTTTGGGATCTATGGCAGCTACAGGGTTCCTTCCAGGAGTTCTCTCCTTCCCTTGTGCACTCTCTCACCTGGAGGGAGTCGCTCACATGCCAACAAGCCTCACGCAGTCCAGTATTGCGTAGTCTCAACAATCCCATGGGAAAACAGACACACGCTTTCCAAAAACTGGATTCGGCAATCACAGGATGGCTTCACAGTCACAGCTTCGAAAAAGGGAATGCTCGCATAGGCTCGCTCAGCTTTCCCGAACAAGCAATACTCTTCCCTGAAATCAACATAGGCTTCTCGTAGGCTAGGGTTACATGCACGTGATTTCTCAGAATCAGACACAGACATTTGAGTCACAGGGTCTCACCAAGGTTCTCTACAGGAGTCGGGTTATTTATACTGCTCAGGCTCCGTACACGTTCCGAAAATCCGGTGGAATGGAGTGGAACCTTCTCACGGCTCACCCTAGCCATTTTATTCGCATACACCAAGGTTGACACTTGTCACCCATGGAACTGCATGCATTCCACCAGCACACGTTCCTCCCACCACTTGGGAATTCATGTGTCCTTCCAAAAAGGACTTAGGATAAAAACATATGATGCACATATCTTTTGGAATAATATTAAAATATTATTCCCAGGCTTAAGCCCCCCCTTGGCTCAACACTTAGCCCCTTTCCCACCTTCCAGCCCCTAATTCCTTGCCCACTTTGTGGATGCTCAGTTCCCCTTCACTCATTCATCGTGGTCGATCTGCACCTAGTGGTGTTTATATTTTATTAAGTGTTCTGCATGATTACATATACAACAACATGCTCCTGGCCTTCAATAATCAGGCTCCCTGGCCTAACAACACATTAGCCTCCAACTTATGAAAACTTGGCTCACTAGCCTATAAAACATAATTTCAATTCCTTTCCAAACATGGTTTACAACAAGGCTCGGTCTTGGGGACACTACAATTCACCTCCCCTTATTTTTTCACTTTCCTCAGTGCAACTTACACTGTCTCTACAAGCCTTTCAAAAATTTCAAAAAGATGTGGGTACTCTGCCCGCATAACCTCTTCATGCTCCCATGTCACGTCCTCAGGACCGTACCAAGTCCATTGGACCTTTACAAGCTCTATAACTCGATTCCGGAGCTATTTGCTTTTCGTGTCCAATATGCGCATAGGATACAGTTGTAGGACACCATCTGGTTCCACCTGAATCACAGTCCAATCGATAATATGATTAGCATCAGGTACATATTTCTTAAGCAGTGAAACATGAAACACATTATGTACAGTCATAGATGCAGGTAATGCAAGCATGTATGCAACCAACCCAATCCTTTCCAGGATCTCAAATGGCCCACAAAATCTTGTTGCCAACTTGGCGCAACTTCCCAGCCTAAGGGAACTCCTGTTAGTTTTCACTTTCAGGAACACATGATCACCCACTTTGAATTCTCTATGGGTTCTGTTACTATCAGCGTAACTTTTTTTCCTATCCTGGGCAGCTTTTAAATTAAGTTTAATTCTTATCATTTGGTCTTCCATCTCTTTGAGCAGTTCAGGGCCAACTACTACTCTGTCAGCTGGATTGTCCCAACTCACTGGAGTGTTTCACTTTCTTCCATAAAGTGCTTAGAATGGGCTCATCTTCAATGATGCATGATACCCATTATTGTAGGCGAATTCTACCAAATGTGGGTAGTCTTCCCACCTTGATGGTTTATCCATCACATACATTCTCAACATGTCTTCCATTACTCTGTTTACTCTCTCTGTCTGTCCATCAGACTCGGGATGATATGTTGTGCTAAAGTTCATATTCGTTCTGAATCCATTGAACATTCCTTTCCAGAAATTCGAAGTGAATTTGATGCAGGCACGCCGCAAGGGCACGTCCACTCACAGGATCGATCAAAAAATCCCCTTCTGCTAAGCCGAAGCGGCTCCTTGGATTCCCTCGGGAATCACTATGAAAATCTGACCCAGTCCATAGGTCCTTTCCCTTTGCCTCACGACCTTCTGCACGTAACCATGATCTTACCCGACTCAACTATCGGGTTTCGGGGTTTTGTGTTCCCCGTCGTCGAGAGTCCTTCTACTCTTCAATCCCCGATCACCGATGAGATCCTTTTGGCCTTAGCCCCTCCCTGGCTAGGCTCCTAGTCCATGTGACTAGTTCTCATAAGACCGCAGTCTTATGTTCCTGTTCATCGGGGTTTTGGGTTTCAGTTTCCCGATGCTCTCCAATCCCCGTTAGCCCTATAGGATAAGATCCTCGTCCACATAACCTTCTCCTATATGACCTCAGCCAGATACTTCTGTCGGGGTTTCGGACTTTCCAATGTCCAAATACAATCGCCCCCTGGATCCACGATCCTCCGATTCCCGACGCGCTTTTACTTCAGTTAACCCTCCTGGCTCAACCCCTGGTCCACGTGATCATTACCCTGTGACCAAAACCTTACCCCTCGTCTAGGTTTCAGGGTTTCCAATTCCTGAATGCATATACCCGTGGGATTCCCGACTCCTCGAATCCCGACCGGCTGACAGTTGGTCCCCCACACAATGGAGCTCTTCCCCTTCTCTAATCTGTTGACAGCTGGCTCCCACTCAACGGAGCTTTCCACCTTTCTGTGATGTTGACAGCTGGCTCCCACTCATCAGGGTTTCATGGTTCACGATTCCAAAATGCCAGAACCACTTGTATACGGGATCCCCGATATCCCGATGGCCCAAACACAGATCAACAACTTCCTTCTCAGGACTTTTCTCGATGGCGCCGATTGCTGCCATGCATCCCTTCTCTGATGGACGGTCCCGATCTCTCCGGGATTTCGAGACTTGTGATGTTCCAATTCTTTAGACCTCAGGAAACCCGATCTCCTGAGTGTCGATATGCCAACGATTGCTCGATCTCCACCACATGTCTCCGCTAACGGATGGACCAGATCTTCCCGGCGTTTCGAGACTTGAGGTGTCTCGATTTTCTTGTCCTCGAGAATCCCGATTTCTCGATGACTGCTATCCCGATGGCTACGCCCTCGTTGGGATTTTCCGCCTCCTGTCCACGAAGGTAAACCTCGTGTAGCTCCTGTCCAATCTGACGGCTGACGGGTATCTGCTCTAGATATGACGGCTCAGATCCTTTCTCCTGTGTGCCCACTCCATAGGATAAACTCTGCACGACTTCTCCCGATCCAACGGCTGTCAGCGATTCTGTGTGAACATCCAACGGTCCACAATATCCTCTCCTCTGTGCACTTCTCACCCAATTCGACGACTGACAGGATTTTTCTCTAGATCTGATGGCTCAGATCGTTTCTTCCAATGCGCTCCCTCCGATGCTCTCTGGACTTGAAATATTCAATGGTCCAGGTTTCGTCTCCGACCGATCTAAAGGTTGTTGTTGCTCCTCCAGAGCTTCTGCGCTCTCTTCCCCGTCTTGGAAGAAAAATTCAAATTCCTCAAAGGCCTCAACCTTTGCTTCTTTTCTCCTCTGCGAACTCCTCCAACTTTGAGTCTCGCCACACATATGAAACGCTAAATCCTCCTGAGCTTTCTTCCTTCGAATCCTCAAAGGATTCTTTTGACTTCTCCGCCTCTGCAGAGTCTTCACGCACCCACAGTGCTGTTTGTCCTAAGCTTTCCGAATATTCAAACCCCCTAAGGGATTTTGTCCTCCTTCCTTCTCCTGCAGATGGAGAATATGGATGCCTTCCTGACTTCCTACTTAAGAAACCTCTTGCTGAGTCTTTCTGGGTGTTAAACAACCCAGTGAAGGTTCCCTCGATGGATACTTCCTCTAGCTCCAGAACTCAAAGAGGTTTTTTCTCTTCTGTGCTTGAATGCACAAAGTCTCAATGCCCTCCTGGAAAAGTATTTTCTCCCACAGAACTTCCAACAGTCCTGTCTCGTTTTCCTTTCCTTTGCACCTATGCACTCGCTCGATGCCCACTTGGCAAAGATCTCAGAATCCTCAGTGATTCTGCTTCTTCCGTCTGAACTCACAGTCGAGTTCTCCTTTCGTGCACTCCCTGCACTCGCTCAATGCCCACCTGGTAGATCTTCACATAACTCCTTAGAGATTATGGCTTCTGTTTGAACTCACAATAGAGTTCCTCCCTCAGCACCATTTTGCATATGCTCAATGCCCACTTGACAGGGCTCTACAAAATTCACAGCAGAATTCTATCTGCAACTGTGTCTCTCATACACAACCTTGCCTCCTGAGGTGTTCAACAACCTCAAAGGTCTTCTCCTGAGTTGTTGATTTAAGTCCTGTGCCGCAACATGTCTCTGTTTGACCCCACAGAGTTCAGAAGTGCCTCTGTGCACTGGTATTCAGAATCCGCAGCACTCTTTCATGCCCTCCTGGCATGAAACCTCAAAGACCTTCTCCTGAAATCACACAAACTCCCTGCACATGCTTAAACATACATACATTCACAACATATAAAAGAACACACACAAACATCCACATAACACATAAGATATGCAGGAAAAACTGAGTCTATTTCTATTAAAATGACAAATGCCTGTAATTACAATGGTGTTCCTGAGCTCTCTCTGGCTCTTCTCTTCTCTGCTCTACATGGAGATCCTCATTCTTCACTAACTCAAAATGAGATCTGGAAATCTCTTTTACCTGAGGTGCTCATTGAGCGCTTCCCTCCAGGTCTACCTACTCTATTCAATTACATTGAATGGGTTGTCTAGTCCGCTATCGGATCTAGATCTCAGCCATTACACACATTAAAGGCCAATCTACCTAATTCCTACACAAAGGCATGGCTCTACAGCTCACCATCATAAAACATTAATTACATTCAATTTCAAATTCAAATGAGGATGTGCCTCTCTCTTTAGCTTTGAATGCATACGCTCAGCGTGGCTGGATGGATGGATGGCTGACGTGGAGAGATGCTCCTGCATCAAACTCCTCAGCTAGAAAATCATGAGCTCCTACTCATGCGCTTCCCCTCTAAGCGGTTGGAAATCCTCCTGGATCCCAAACAAATATCTGGATCTTCCCATCTGCTCCATTCTGCTGCTGCTGCTGCTTCTGCTGCGTCACTGCTACTGCTTCTTTTCTGCTCAGCCCTTCCTTTCTGGCAGTGTCTTCTGATTGGATCATCAGCTCCAGGATCTCCTTGGTCACTTCGTTCAGCTGCTCCAGTGGTTGGTTATGTTCATGAAGTCTCCTCAGCTGCAAAAATTTTTGGCACATGAGAAGATCACCATGATCTCCCATGCCTCCTTCATCAGTTTCCAACTTCACCTGTTGGATGTGCATGCTCTGCACTTTTACCCTCTCTTCTAGGGATTCTATCTGTTCCCACAGATCAACAAAGAAAATGCTATCTACCCCTTCTTCCTCTGCTTCTACAACCTCCCTTGTTGCAGTCTTTTCAGCTTCCTAGCTGAAAATATTGAGCCATTCCTCAGAATGCTCATCATCCTCTTCGTCTTCTCCTTTGGCTGTCAACTTCAATGCTACAGCTTCCTTAGCTTCTTGGCTGAATTCATTGAGCCATTCCTTAGAATGCTCACTCTCCTTTCCTTCTTCTGCTGTCAGCTTCAGTGCTACAGCTTCTTCAGCTTCTTGGATGAATATGTTGAGACATTTCTTCGAATGCTCATTATCCTCTTCGTCTGCTTCTTCTTGTGATTGGGTAGTCTCAAACACCTGCTCCAATTCTTCTTATTTCCTGACAGTCATCGTCAGTTGTGACTGTTCTTTTGTTTTTGTCACATCATTTGCAACACAAACTTTTTCCTCCTCCTGGGAAAATGGTAGGAATATTCCAATTCCCCCAATCATTAGATGATTTCTCATATCTTCCTCCTCTATCAGTTGCATCCGTTGATCTAAATCCATCTCTGAATTTATGAGATCCTCAGACAGTCTCATATGCTCTGTCAGCTTCTTGGGCTGATCCAAATTCACCTGGTCATCCTTGCCCACCTGGCAATATGGGATGTTTCTGCTACTTCCCTGGCAGACTATGAGATCAACCGATCCCATCTTCATCAACACTCCTTGCTGAATTGAACTCACCTCCGAGTCCATGAGACTTTTAGATAGCCTCGAATTTTCATTTCTTCCCACCTGGTAGTCCAAGATGTCTTCACTGCCCTCCAGGCAGTCTTCGAGATCCCGCAGCGATCTCCTTTCCTTGCCCAACTGGCAATGTGAAATTCCCTGGCTGTCCTCCTGACAGTCCGTGAGATCCCGTAGTGATATCAATTCATTACCCTCCTGGCAATTTGGAATTTCTTCTCTTCCCTCCTGGCAGTGCTTGAGATCCTCAGTCGATCCCAATTCATTTACAAAATCATTGAGACCTTCCCCGGTCTTTGGTTCGCATACCTGAACCATCTTCTTATACTACTGTAGCTTCAATTCGAGCCTCACTAATTATCTCTTTATATATGCGAGCTCTTCATCCATTTCCTCTTGGATCCATAGCTCTAAGGTTCTCCTTCCAGCATATCTACGGCCTTCAGTAACCCTGTTGCTACCTCTGTTTTCCTTCCTGGCAAATCTGCTGCTGTCACTCCGCACTAAGATTTTTACTAGCTTCATCCTCCTACAGTCTCTCTGACTGTCTTCTCGACTGCTGACTACTTGAAAAAAATCCTTACAGAGTCTCCAACACTTTGTCTTCTTCGACCTTCTCTCCTCTGCTTGAAATATACAAACAAAGTTCCTGCTCTGATACCACTTGACGCGTATCAGAGTGCTCTTTTACCTCTTCCTGCCTCTTCTTGCCTGAAATATACAGACAAGAATCAGGCTCTGATACCACTTGATGCAAGAGCGCCACAAGGGAACGTCCGCTCACAGGATCGATCAAAAAATCCCCTTCTGCTGAGCTGAAGTGGCTCCTTGGATTCCCTCGGGAATCACTGTGAAAATCTGACCCAGTCCACAGGTCCTTTCCCTTTGCCTCACGGCCTTCTGCACTTAACCATGATCTTACCCGACCCAACTTTCGGGTTTCGGGTTTTCGTGTTCCCCGTCATCGAGATTCCCTGTACTCTTCAATCCTCAATCACCGATGATCTCCTTTCGGCCTTAGCCCCTCCCTGGCTAGGCTCCTAGTCCATGTGACTAGTTCTCATAAGACCGTAGTCTTATGTTCCTGTTCATCGGGGTTTTGGGTTTCAGTTTCCCTATGCTCTCCAATCCCCGTTAGCCCTCTAGGATAAGATCCTCATCCACGTAACCTTCTCCTATATGACCGCAGCCATATACTTCGGTTGGGGTTTCAGACTTTCCAATGTCCAAATACAATCGCCCCCTGGATCCCCGATCCTCCGATTCCTGACGCGCTTTTACTTCAGCTAGCCCTCCTGGCTCAGCCCCTGGTCCACGTGACCATGACCCTGTGACCAAAACCTTACCCCTCGTAGGGGTTTCAGGGTTTCCAATGCCTGAATGCATATACCCGCGGGATTCCCGACTCCTCGAATCCCGACCGACTAACAACTGGCCCCCCACACAACGAAGCTCTTCCCCTTCTCTAATCTGCTGACAGTTGGCTCCCACTCAACGGAGCTTTCCACCTTTCTAAGATGTTGACAAATAGCTCCCACTCATCGAGGTTTCATGGTTCGCAATTCCAAAATGACAAAACCACTTGTCTACGGGATCCCCGATATCCCAATGGCCCAAACACTGATCAACAACTTCCTTGTCGGGACTTTTCCCGATGTCGTCGATTGCTGCCATGCTTCCCTTCTCTGATGGACGATCCTGATCTCTCTAGGATTTCAAGACTTGTGATGTTCCAATTCTTTAGACCTCAGGAAACTCGATCTCTTGAGTGTCAATATGCTGACGATCGCTCGATCTCCACCACATGTCTCCGCTAACGGACAGACTAGATCTTCTCGGCGTTTCGAGACTTGAGATGTCTTGATTTTCTTGTCCTCGAGAATCCTGATTTCCTGATGACTGCTATCCCGATGGCGACGCCCTCATCAAGATTTTCCGCCTCCTGTCCACAAAGGTAAACCTTGTGCAACTCCTATCCAATCTGATGGCTGACAGGTATCTGCTCTAGATCTGACGGCTCAGATCCTTTCTCCTGCGCACCTACTCCAGAGGTTAAACTCTGCGCGACTTCTCCCGATCCAACGGCTATCGGCGATTCTGTGTGAACATCCAACGGTCCACAATATCCTCTCCTCTGTGCGCTTCTCGCCCAATACGACGGCTGACGGGATTTTTCTCCAGATTCCACGGATCAGATCATTTCTTCCAGTGCGCTCCCTATGATGCTCTTTGGACTTGAAATCTTCAACGGTCCAGGTTTCGTCTCCGGCCGATCTGACGACTGCTATTGCTCCTCCTGAGCTTCTGCACTCTCTTCCCCAGCTTGGAAGAAAAATTCAAATTCCTCAAACGCCTCGACCTTTGCTTCTTTTCTCCTCTGTGAACTCCTCCAACTTTGAGTCTCGCCACACATATGAAACGCTAACTCCTCCTAATATTTCTTCCTTCGAATCCTCAAAGGATTCTTTTGACTTCTGTGCCTCTGCAGAGTCTTCACGCACCCACAGTGTTGTCTATTCTGAGCTTTCCGAATACTTAGACCCCCTAAGGGATTTTGTCCTCCTTCCTTCTCCTACCGATGGAGAATATGGATGCCTTCCCGACTTCCTACTCAAGCAACCTCTTGCTGAGTCTTTCTGGGTGTTCAACAACCCAGCGAAGGTTCCCTCAGTGGATACTTCCTCCAGCTCCAGAACTCAAAGAGTTTTTTTCTCTTCTGTGCCTGAATGCACAAAGTCTCAATGCCCTCCTGGCAGAGTATTTTCTCCCACAGAACTTCCAGCAGTCCTGTCTCCTTTTCCTTTCCTTTGCACCTATGCACTCGCTCGATGCCCACCTGGNTATAATTAAACAATCCATAGCATTCCATATTAATTCGTATACACAGCGGAAAACATGATAACATTTACAGAAGAGACATGATAAAATGTGATAAAACATAGTTAGACACTTATCTGGTAACAATGGTGGGTTCCACCAACCAAATGCAGGCCTTCCATGAACCTCCCAGCCTTAGACCGCACTGCTCATCAACTCAGCAGTGGGTCACCCCAAGCTGGGACTAAGCTCCACCCCAAGGCAAGGAATCTAGGCTCAGGCTGAGGTTACAGGGAAAACAGTCACACACAACCACAAGGATGGAAATCTCTCCCAGGAATCTCCCACGCTCACTACCCACAGACCCTCATTCCCCACATGCCTGTTCCACCCTAGGAAAATTCACCTTCTCTGTCACCTGGACAATCCTTCGGCTGCCAATCTCCCTTACCTTGGGTTACAGGAACAGACTGGACCAGAAGTCTCCGGGCTCTATGGCAGCTACAGGGTTACTTCCAGGAGTTCTCTCCTTCCCCTGCGCACTCTCTCACCTGGAGGGAGCCGCTCACAGGCCAACAAGTCTCACACAGTCCAGTACTGCGTAGTCTCAACAATCCCACGGGAAAACAGACACAGGCTTTCCAAAATCTGGATTCGGCAATCACAGGATGGCTTCACAGTCACGACTTTGGAACAGGGAATGCTCACATAGGCTCGCTCAGCTTTCCTGAACAAGCAAGAATCTTCCCCAAAATCAACACAGGCTTCTCGTAGGCTAGGGTTACACGCAAGGGATTTCTCAGAATCAGACACAGACATTCGAGTCACAGGGTCTCACCAAGGTTCTCTACAGGAGTCGGGTTAGTCATACTTCTAAGGCTCCGTACGTGTTCAGACAATCCGGTGGAATGGAGTGGAACCTTCTCATGGCTCACCCTGGCCATTTTATTTGCATGCACTAGGGTTGACACTTGTCACCCATGGAACTGCATGCGTTCCACCAGCACACATTCCTCCCACTACTTGGGAATTCATGTGTCCTTCCAAAAAGGACTTAGGATAAAAACATATGATGCACATATCTTTTGGAATAATATTAAAATATTATTCCCAGGCTTAAGCCCCCCCTAGGATTATCCCCTAGGCTCAACACTTAGCCCCTTTCCCACCTTCCAGCCCCTAATTCCTTGCCCACTCTATGGATTCTCAGTCCCCCTTCACTCATTCATCGTGGTTGGTCTACACCTGGTGGTGTTTATATTTTATTAAGTGTTCTGCATGATTACATATACAACAACAGGCTCATGGCCTTCAATACTCAGGCTCCCTGGCCTAACAACACATAAGCCTCCAGCTTAAGAAAACTTGGCTCACTAGCCTATAAAACATAATTACAATTCCTTT
>JZKD02S1386924.1:0-11365 GCA_000966675.3 Picea glauca
CCTAACAAACTCAAGATATGGATCACTTATTAAATAAACAAGTGTCCATTTACAATAAATGCTATCTTAACAATCTTAAAACAATACTCCTATTTTAGAGCCTAAGATACGACACTTGTCTAGAGTCATATCTTTTACAACAATAATTTATTTCTAAAAGTCTATATTTATTAATCAAATATTCTAGATTATTAATTTAATATTCTAAATTAATAATCATTTTATTCTAACTTTATAAACTATGATAATTGATATTTGTATWTTGGATTATCTAACATTCCCCCCTATGATCCAAAGATACATTACAACAGATACCAAGTTCATCCCTGAACTTAGTAAATTTTATTCTGCCAAGAGGTTTCGTGAAAATGTCAGAGATCCGATCTTCTAAAGGACAATAAATTGGCTTGATGACATCCTTTGCAATAAGCGATCTGATATGATGATACTTGGTGTCCACGTGCTTTGTCTTTGAATGAAAAACTGGATTCTTGGCAAGCTTAATGGCTGACTGGCTGTCGATGAATAATGATGTAGCTTCTGCTTGAGAAATGCCCAAGTCCTGTAAAATTTTGTGTAACCAAACAATTTCACATGTTGCTTCCCATGCTGAGATGTATTCTGCTTCTGCTGTAGAAGTGGCAACTGTAGCTTGTTTCTTACAATTCCAAGATACTGCTGCTGAACCCATGTTCATTAAATAACCTAATGTTGATGCTTGATCATCAATACTTCCGGCAAAATCGACATCTGAAAAACCACCAAGTACAAAATTTTTAGTCTTTTGGTAAAGAAGACCAAATCTTTTGTTCCTTGGAGATATCGAAGAACTCTTTTGGCTGCATTCCAGTGGCTGTCCCGTGGTTGTTGCATAAAGCGAGAAATAATACTGACTGCATAAGATAGATCTGGGCGAGTGTTTGTCAAATAAATCAAGCTGCCAATCAACTGTCTATAAATAGCGCTGTCTACCAATTCCCCCCCTTCAAATTTTGAAATTTTCAAGTTTTGTTCCATAGGGGTAAGAGAGGGTTTACAATCCTGCATGCCAAACCGCTGAAGAATTTCTGCTGCATACTTACTCTGCGAAATGAAAATATGATGTGGACGTTGGAATACTTCAACGCCAAGATAGTAGTGAAGGAGTCCCAAATCCGTCATCTTAAAACCTGCATGTAACTCCTTTTTCACCTGTGCAATATGAGCATCATTGTTTCCCGTAATGAGCAAATCATCTACAAACATAATAAGAATCACCAGATAAGAACCCTGTTGACGGATATACAACGTATCATCAGATTCACTATGATGAAAACCAACCTTCCTAAGGTATTCATCCATTTTGGTATACCAAGCTCGAGGAGCTTTCTTTAACCCATATAAAGCCTTAATTAATTTGTAGACTTTATGTTCCTGCCCTGCAATTTCAAAACCGGGTGGTTGTTGCATATACACATCTTCCTGTAAGTCTCCGTTGAGAAAAACACTTTTTACATCCATTTGATGAACTTTCCANATAGATCTAGCAGAAAACCATTCAAATCGAGACCACTTCGCTGGACATCTTCTTCAACAACTTCTTTGAGGAGCGCCACCAGTTTGGGGCAAACACAGTCTTCACGAACTAGACGTACATGGAAAACAGCCTGGACCCGTCTACAATGCCGAAATATCAGCTGCCCCTAAAGAGAAGCTTCCTCGAGAAAAATCTTTTGTTCTGTTGATTTTGGTCTACTGAAGTTGCATCATGCTTCTTTAAATCTGCATCTTTAACTCATACGAAATTCCTGGACTCTCCCTTGAAAACAGTAGTGGTTCTACATCCTCTTCTGCTAAACTTGTCGTGGCTATAAACCGTTTGAATGCCAAAGCCCATGGAGCACCGTAGCGAATAGCAGTGACCAGCTTTGAGGACTGCAATCCGACAGACAGAATATGGTTGAGAAATGTGCTCGATCCGCTGGCTGTAGCTTCAGATTTGTTGATTGAAAGCTGCTCTTTGAGGCTGGGAAGGTGTCGCGCTAAGTCGTCGTTGGTCTCATCTCTGTTTGTATATTCTTTTAAGCTTGAATTCAGATATTAGAACATTTCATGCTTAGAGCACCACTGAAGGTCGCGTGTTCAATTCTCTCTCACTCCACGCGTGTTCGATTCTCTCTTACTAAGATGCTTAATAGTGTTGCAGAGGCAGATGTAGTCTTCACGAGCATAGCATCATAAACACCATTATTTCTGAAAGAGCATGCTGAAGTTCTTCCTCCCGTGTTTGCAGAACTGGGAGGGATTCGAATTTTCATAGATATTGCGATTTACTTAGGAATGTGGGTGTCTGTGTTTCAGAAGTAAACTCAACCAGGGTATATAATGTTGATGATCTCAAGAAAGTGGTTGCAACAAACAAGGAGGACAGACAGAAAAAGGCTCTGGAAGATCACGTTATTATTGATGAGGAGTTGAGGATGTTTGAAGCGTGGAGAGATTCTTTGGAGACAGTGCCTACCATCAAGAAACTGAGGGCTTATGCAGAGAGGAAATCTTTGAATCTAAATGCTTATAATAGTGATAAGTAATTCGCCATAAATTACTCAAAAATTACACAGCATTTAATGGCAGGAGACTGATTGTTTAATACAAGAAATTACTTTGCCAGAAACTAATTCGCCATGGAAAAATTTGTCAATTTTCAGGATTTGCAATTTGCAAAATCAATTTGTCCAAGTCTAATGACTGAAATTTGAAAGTAAAAACAATTTCTTTTCCCTTTTTTTTTTTTTTTAAATGAACAATAACTGATCGATTTACTGACAGAGTATGCACTGACTTTCCTTGGTCTATAACGCTGGGATCTCTTCCTCATATCATCTAATCTCTCCTTCATTTTAGCAGTAGTAGTAGAGCTATGATACCACAATAATGGCTGAAGTGTCCTCAGACACACACTTTTATTAATAAGAAAAGAAATTACATAAGAAACTTTGCAAGAGTTTACACCCGAACAACTCAATACTCTTGCAATGAACTATATATAAGCTAAATGTCCTAACAAACTCAAGATATGGATCACTTATTAAATAAACAAGTGTCCATTTACAATAAATGCTATCTTAACAATCTTGAAACAATACTCCTATTTTAGAGCCTAAGATACGACACCTCTCTAGAGTCATATATTTTACAACAATAATTCATTTCTAAAAGTCTACAATTATTAATCAAATATTCTAGATTATTAATTTAATATTCTAAATTAATAATCATTTTATTCTAACTTTATAACCTATGATATTTGTATTTTGGATTATCTAACAAACTTAGTCTAGAACTTAGGCTTAGACACTTGTTAGGCTTCTAGGTTTGTAATTTTATTGTTTAAATAATTATCTTATTCTAACAAGGTCTAAACATTTTCAATATTTTCCAGGCCACCTAGATTTATTTGACTCATATTTTAATTACACGACGTGCCCTTCAAGAAGCACCTTCCTGCTCCAATGGTGTCACTCACCTTTGACTTGTTTTGGAAGTTTTTCTGACCCTTGGAGTCAACATTCCACTCGATCGACCTTGTGAGAGACGAAGGGATTATAAGGGATTCTAAGGAACAAGGACTCCACCTTATTTCACACCCTTTATAATCCTTTGTGAGGGACTGTCTCAGTCCTCCCTCATGCACAGTGGACCTCTCGAGCTAGGTAACCATTAACCTACCATTTAGGCCACGACATGAGTGATAGTAGGTTATGATAGCGACACTGCCACACCCCTCCCTCAATTATTTAGTTTTTGTACATGACTCCTTTACTCCTTATGTGAGTAGGATTAGCAAGCATTGTCAAGCCTACATCCACTGTCAAAAATATTATCAATAATACATATACATAAATCATACGGAATCAATCATTAACACATGTACGTAGAATGAAATAGTTAAACAAACACAATCCACTCCCTCACTCAATCCAGAGTCCAAGGAAGCCCATTGATGCCATCAACATCCATAACATGTCATGTGTCCTGCACACTCAAGAAATTGATCAATAACATCTTCCAATACATATACATCAAAATAACAATAAGTCACAATACATCATCAGCGTCATCATGTATAATCCATAATTGAAACGAAATCATAATGTACCAGAACCAGATCACCTGCACACAAGTGTCCTCAAAGAATAAGTCAATAAAAGTGTGCTCAGTAGAGAGAGATGTTACAAATAGATTTGAATGGATTATAATACTGACTTCACTGAAATTATTCTACCACTATTAAACAACCATCTATTACACCATAAATCAAACATATCACCTTGGTTATGAGCGATTTCAATTCCTAGATCCCATAATCATTATGTTTTACAAATCAACCTAAAGATTTGAATCCCTTCTAAAAGTCAACTTCTTGTTAAGGAAAGAGATATGGTGTTACTCTAATATGATCATGTCCGACTCCATGGAACAAAATCAATGATTTTTGCATATTTAATCTCATCCATGCAACAATTCAATATAAATCAAGGGCTTCCTTTAACTTGTAATCATTCATCCAAGAATTATTAAAAAAAAGAAACACATATTCCACAAAGAAAAAATGAGACAATTGAAGAGAATTACATGTAAATGTGGCTTTTAAGGATGTTGATCGTTTAACTACTAGTAAGAACCTACTAAGACCTTTAGTTAATATTATGAACAATATTAAATATGAGAGTTTTGAAGGATGCACATGCTAAGCATCCCATTAGCTACATCACAATGGGTACATAAAAACCAATATGAATCAAAATCAATCTTAAATAAATCTAGTTTACTTGATTGAAACCATTGATCAATCCAAATTGATAATCATATGAGACATTTTATTTATCTTAATAGTATGCAACTGATCCTATGTGACACCTTTGGCATTGTGAATCTATTTGATATGTAAGAAGCCAAATTGCTCATGTGATATGGTTATAGAGAGGATTTATTTCATCCTTAATGCTACTAATTTATTAATGATCTTATATATGCAGTTACGTAGAGAAATCGACCTAAAATCATCAAAGGATTCAAGATTATATTTCTTTGGATAATATCTAGGAAGGTGATGTTGAAATTACCCAGGACTCTTCCATTGCTCCTTTTTTCCTCAATAACTCTTAAAAATCATCCTTTATAAGACCATAAAACCTAGAAATAACTCTATTCACCAACAATAAAGCCTTGTACTTTTTTCTTTATAAAAACTATGAAGAACCCTTCACAAGTCTTCTTTAAAAACATCTTCTATCATCCTTGCATTTGCTACTGCATCCACAAAACCATTCCATTGCTCCTTTTTTCCTCAATAAATCTTAAAAATCATCCTTTATAAGACCATAAAACCCATAAATAGCTCTATTCACCAACAATAAAGCCTTGTACTTTTTCCTTTATAAAAAATATGAAGAACCCTTCACAAGTCTTCTTTAAAAACATCTTCTATCATCCTTGCATTTGCTACTGCATCCACAAAACCAAGGAAGAATGAGATCACCCCCAACTCTTAAAAAATGTTCAACCTACTAGACTCTTTAAAGAGACCCATGAATCGAATAACACTCCACTTAGTAAAGCCTTTAAAGGAATTGTTGTTGTCGCATATTCCTTCTTCATTTCCCATATAGTATTGAAGTTCTTCCTATTTTTAGAAAGATTAGTAATTTTTTTTATTTTTCATCACCTTTATCTAAAAAAAGGGTTGTTCTTTATAACCTCCATGTTGGTTCATTGTCTACTCATAGTTTCCTTTTACATTCTTCTAAATCTCTTACTCTCTTCCTAGTTTCTTTATCTAGTCTTGTTTTCATTTTTATAGTGAAAACGTCCACAATCTGAACTTCAATAGATGTTCATATCTTCTCATTATTTTATTTTTCTCAAAATCCTAAGAGGAGGTTTCATTCTTCACTATTTTATATTTGTTGCAATTTGGATATGAGCAAGCTCCCTAGAACAAAAATAATCATAACATTTCCATTCAAAATCCTCTTCAACCAGCCATCTAACATTAAATTTGAATAGACTTGATAAATGTTTTTCCTCCAAAACAATATATAAAAACCCTAAAAAATGATTTGAATCCTTCAACTCAAAATATATATAAAATATTGAAACACCAAATAACCTAACAAACCTACTAACCACCTTAGTATCACCCAATCTCAAATTCAAGCCTGCTAACCACCTTAGTATCATCCAATCTCAAATTCATTTAAATACAAACAAGTTTAATAAGTTCCACATCCACGAGTGTGTACTCTTCCTTTTTGCCAAGAAAGAAATAATCTAAAGGGTCTAATCTCTCATATGTTCCCGAAATCTCAACTTGTTAATGGTGAATTTAAGTTTTGAGCAAGGATAACATGTTTCTTCTTAAATATATCAACTATCATATCATATGGTCTATATGGGTTGACCACGTGAAATACATCCCCACTTTAAGGGAATAATTAACTCCATTATTTCTATGATGTTGTAAATGAATTTATTATAAGAGTATTTTTATGTTGATTTCTTTCTATGCTACTATTTTATTTTGTCTAATAAGAGAAGACATCTTTTATTTTTTCTTAATAAAAATAAATAAATTTGATGCATAGACATATCCGTGTTATGACGCATGACATGAAGTGTCGCATGTCAACATCATCATTGCTTTATTTTTTCTTTAACTTTATAGATAAAAAAATGGAACAATGAAAAAATTAATCACAAGACAACAAAATTTTAGAGTTGTTTATTGTTGATCTCCAATCCACAAAACATAGGTATTAAGTTATTGAAAATATTAAAACAGACATTTCAACTAGCGTAGATTGACACCACAAAACATAGTTATTAAGTTATTGAAAATATTAAAATAGACGTTTTAACTAGCGTAGATTGACAATATGCAAGCTAGGGAGGGTGGACGATTAAATTCCTTCAATTTATTTTCTTCTCTCTTTTTCTTGAATTTGTCTTAAATCATTGTGTCTTGTGTCTATAATAGATGGTTGCTTCGATTTGCAATATCTTTTAACAAAATCTAAGATCATGTAGGATACAATAGGCTCAATCTAAAATACAAGTGCTTTTTGGTTCTCTATGCTAGTTGGGAATAAGTAATTATCCACATGCATAACTTGGATATCCATTTTTATAAATTGGTCTTTCAACATTTTTCATCCCATAAATAAAGTATGTATCTCTTAGCCATGTTATACTTTGATTTGCAATGTTTCAGATCTTGGAAAGGCTTAGTCAAAATTGATGTGTATTTTTGTAGTTTTTGACAACTATTGTAAGACAATATATGCAAATAAGCATTTTAAAACAAAATCCTTCGAAGTTCTTGTTTCAGAGTCTCTCTTGTTTTCTAGCATTTCAATTTTTTCTCTCTTATCTACTTTCCTAGTTATTTCCCCTACCTAGATCCAAATGCATTAGCCACAACAATATTGTCAATTCTTTAATTGTATTAAAAAATAAATAAATAAAGATTAAAAAAGAAAATGAACATTTCATGTTTTGTTTCAATGCAACAACACAAATTAACATTGTCCCTACAAAAAAAAGTTAACAAAAATGAAAATATCATTTCCAAAAAAAAAAAAATCATAAAAATTGCAATTGCAACATTGTCCTTCAAACTCAATTATCTTTCCTAATTTTAGAGAAGATAAATTTACTTTTAAAGAAGAACATTACCTTACTATAATTTTATTTTCTTCCCTCTTCCTAACTTTATTCCAAATTTTTCAACATATAACAAGAAATAATACATAATACTAAACTCAAAATATGTTTAAATCTTAAGTTGTATCAATAATCAAAATTAAAATAACAATAAAATGCAAAAATGAGATGTATGTTATATGATAAACCCTAAGTACAGGAGTAACTAATATAAAATATTAAATAATTTAAATGGTCTAAATAATGATTAATCCTTAACGAGAGAAAAGGTAATTGCTCATAATCATTAAATGCAACATATGTACAACAACTAAATAAATAAAAGAAATTGAAAAATGCTTGCAAGATAATCAAATAAATCAATCGAGTTTCTTATAAACATCATGTAGAATTGTCTAAAGGGTATGTATGATCATAGTATAATTAGTTATATAGACATGTTACCGCGATAACTTGGAGGTATGCGAAGGCGGTCCCTCTGGTAATCCCAACACACAAATAACTTGGAGGTATGCGAAGACGGCTCCTCTGGTAGTCTTAACACACGGTAAATTAAGGGTTTCAAACAATTGAATATCTTAATAATATATTTCATCACAGATTGTTCTATACTTCAATTGCTAGTAACTTCTAAAATATATAAGTTAATAAAAATATATATATTAAAATTATAAAAAACTATATTTTCTTTCTGTGTTATTAAAATAGAACGCTCACCATGTTCTCAAGTTACGCGTCAAAACGCTGTCGTCTGACATTAATTAAGTTTAAGTTTATGGTGGAATAGCACACACGACGCTTAGACCTACAAGTATAGCAAA
The DNA here is from genome assembly GCA_000966675.3 of Picea glauca. Lineage (NCBI taxonomy): Eukaryota > Viridiplantae > Streptophyta > Pinopsida > Pinales > Pinaceae > Picea > Picea glauca. The sequence goes on from JZKD02S1386924.1 coordinate 8,526, forward strand.
ATGAATAATGCTTATTAATTCGTTTCTAACTACCAAATGCATTCTGGATGTCTGGTACCGTGACGAAGAGACACATCAAAATGTTCAAAAACAAAGTTATGTAGTAGAAGAGTATTTCACCTCTAAGCAACAGACAGATTTACAAGAAAACATGTATAGTAGATCAATATTTCACCTCTAAGCAACAGATATTTCACCTCTAAGCAACAGACAGACAAGATTGTTCAAAGTTTGTGAATCATCATTATATCAATGTAAGCTCGCCAGCTCTTCCACCCTAACGCATAGCTCCTCTACCGTAACACCCATTGCAGCTGCAATTTCCTCCATCCTATTTCTTCTGAGATCAAGAAACGACTCGATCAAATCACCATCCAGGAACCTTTTTGCATAATTACACTTCGTCTCAGTGCTAAATGACCGCCACTCCTCGTGGCTCAAGCCTCCTACTCCTTTGATCACATTCACAAGATTCATTTGCAACTTTTCAAGAAATTGGTATTGCTCCTCAGGAAGGGATGCGATCACACCAATTGCCCCATTAATTGTTGCAAATATAACTGTAGGAATCTTGTTCTTTGAATCTGGCACACCCATTACAAGTGATCCACGCCTAAATCGGTTAACAATATCCCCAAGGTGGTATTCCCCTACAACTTCCAGTTTTCCTCCCTCTATTTCATTTTCCTCGTCTCTCTTTTTCCTCACAGTAAAAAGGTTGAAATTGTGCTCTGCTCCTAGGTATATATCATCATCAAGAATTTCAACAGAGGTCATCCAATTTGGATTGAAATCTCGAGACCTTTCTTCGATAACACCTTCCCCAGGCTTGTATGACAACAGAGAGATCGATTTCATCAAATCCCCTACTACGATCAAATCTCCACGGGTCTGAACAGAGAGTGCAACTATATGACCAACATACTCACATTCACACTGCAACTCCCATGACCCTTCGTCAATGAGCATCCATTTGTACAACTGAATCTTTTCGTTCACACCAGCAAGCAACTTTCCATTAAACGCATTCAAATTATATACAGCCCCCTTTGTTTCCCTCTCAGTTACAAGTTCCAATTTCCCATCTTCAACCGAAAAGACCAGAATTCGGCCCTTGCTAGATTCACTCTCCTCGGGCAACACATAAGCTGTCCCGACACAATAATAGACATTGTTGTCGTCTATAAATGAACAACTAAGGATTGAACATCCATTTTCATAATCATCAAGTGGGTATGATGAAATCATGTCAAATGTTTGATCATCTAACAGACGGACGAAATGCATATCTGAATCATCCATATATCTACGATCAGAATACTTCACACAGCAAAGGGCAAATGTGCGAGACTGCTCCTGATGGCAAATTCTACGCGGATGTTCTCCAAGTGAAATTCCACGAATGTGAAGTTTATGATTGCCGTCTATTGACACAAAAGTTAGCATCTCTTCATTTGCAATGGCAAGACTTCCAGGAAATGCCTCTGAACTGAATGAACACATGTGATTAACTTCATTGTGATTCACATTCCTGTAAAGTAATTTCCTGTTGACACTGTAAATAACTGCCGGCCTGTCTGATGCTGCGAAAACATGCGTTGAATTCTTAGAGCGAAATGTCCGAAGATTAATAGCTTTTGTACCTAACTGAATCTTCTTCCTATCAGATAATTCCCCACTGCTCATATTCAATTTAAAGATAAATATGTGCCCATCCCCAAGACCACATAGCAAGTATGGAATCCCTTCCAATGTACAAAGAAGAGCAGACCGAGGTGGGACATTTTCTTCAAACTGCAGCCTTGTAATCAAGTGCAGATTGGGAAGAGAGTAAACATTAATACTATTGTCTCTCCATAGTCCAACAGCGGCCCATTCACTCCTCACAGGATAATCCCCAATAGGATTTATGTCAAGGCAAGATACATCAAAGTCAATGACCAAATGTTTCACCTCAGTAAGGGATCCCTGTAGAACTTCCACGTAGAAAAGATTACCCCTTCCAGTGGCCAAAAGAACCTGAGTAGCATTAGCCGTGGCTACAATTATAGAAAATCCAGCGGGCACTATCCATTCAGTCAATAGCCTTCGAGACTGTGCGCTCACTAACCTCACAGAACTGGCTGTCACCTGAACAAGCTGGTCATGAATAGCACATTGGCAAAATAACGACTGAGCATTAGAGACAAATCCTTCGATATCTGTTTCTTCCAGTTCATCCTCCAAGTTCATTGCAAGTATACGGGTCTCGGTAACGAAGCTGACGACCAGAAAAGTATCAAATATATCAAGAGTCGAAGATCGTAATGACCAAATCCCCTTTATACCTGAAAGCTCTACTGATGCCTGCTCGTTGATTCCAATGCCACTGCGGACTATGCGAAGAGAACCATCCCTAAATGCTCCAGAACAGGTAACAATTTGACCCTGGGCTTGCCTGTCGTCTGCAACACAGAAGTCCGTTATAGGACCAATGTTTACATATCTTTCCAAAACTTCTACATGCAAGTCTCTAAAATCTGGCTGCGGATGCAGTTTAATAAGTTGTGAATCTCCATAGCTAGACCCTATGTACACGATTCCACTATCTAAATAAGAAATTGTTAAAGCAATAGATGTCTCTCCCAGAAGTTCTAGCTTGAGACCAGTAACCCTTTCTCTTTTATGTGTGATGACAAGCAAATGAAGCAGCCCTGAGAGGTCACCCAGAAGGTATCGAGAACCATCCGCATCAACTCTGCCATAAGCATTAGTGATAGTCATAGAGTTGGGTCTGGTAGGGATTTCTTTGTACACAGAGGCACTGCAATAACAAATTGTCTCCTCACCAATGACAATAA
>JZKD02S1386946.1:0-12763 GCA_000966675.3 Picea glauca
TATTATATTATGTCCTAAAAAATGAAAACTCATAAGAGATAACTAAAATTAAAGCTACAAGAATCTTTCAACAATTGTTTGACGAAATCGCTACACTAGATATGTTGCGGTAAGAATAATAGTTAATGCAAATCTATAACAACCAACATGCAAAGAGATTATAAGGAGATTAAACAAATTTCGATGACAACTCAAAAACATTAGAAATACTCCATTGCTATTGGATAATCCAAATAAACTATTTGGTAAATTCTTTGAATCTTATCTTCAAAGTGTTTGTCAAAACACCTCAATGAAAACAAGTTAAATTTCCTTCATATTTAATCAAAGATATTACGGTGGTATCAGAGCATGATATTTAAAAATTGTGATTTTTTAAGGGTAGCATTGACAACAGATACATGAGAAAGATGGAAAATTAGTTGTAAAAACAATTGTGTGATGTGGGAATGAGGATACAGTCACTCCCTCACTTCAAAAAAACTCTTGTTAAAATTCTCAAGAAAGAAACATAAATTTTGTCGAAGGTGGGTTAGTATTCTTCACAAGGTATGTTGGATGCAATACACCCATTAAGGGAAGATCTAGTTATGCCAAAGTCATTGAGACATTAGGATGCAGAGGTGTCACTTATGGTGGCCATATGTATAAGTGAGATCACCATAATCATATCACCAAACGATCCATACAAAGATGATCTATCAAGAGACACCTTCTAGCTTATTATTACTAATTTCCTAGGGTTGGATTATATATCTACCCCCTTGTCTAGAGACATGGTTACTGTTAGTGATCAAATAATTCATTCTGAAATTTGTTTGAAAAATGATGCCTCCTCTTGTGGAGGAATTTTGACTACCTTCCCAAGCTCTAAAAACAGATCTGAAAGCACGATTAGAAATCTTTGGATTTTTGAATGTCAATCGACTATACAAGTGTGTAAAACAGACTCTCCACGGCTCAGAAATTTGATTTTTCCCAAGGTTCTGAAATCTGCTAGTTAGTCATTAAAAGATTTCCTTTTCACCAGATAAAGGGGTGGATTTAGGACAAAAGAGCTGGTGAAAGCACAGAAGAGTCCATAAACGTCTTCTTTCTGCCGAGATTGTGCTTTTTTATTTCCTGAACACATGGGAAAGGTTTTAAATGATGGATAATAATTAGGAGAAGATAAATCATCTTTCTCATCCAGATTTAAAAACATGTGGTGAGGAAATAACACCAAATGGCACAATAACTCTTGACAAAAAATCTCCCAGTCATCAAAGGTAGATTTTTGAATCTATGATTTTCACCTATAGACTGCCAAATAATGCTTTAGCTATCAAATTCTACTTGTAATGATCAAGTTAAATCTATTTGGTTAAATATTAGGTTATCTTATTGTATTAAGTTTTGTACTCTATTTTCCATATTTAGAAATCTAGATCCATGTTTATAGGATCTGAGATCTGTTGTAAAATATATAAATACCTATCATTTGATAGAAGGAGGGGTTCGATTTTGGATACAGGAACCATACCTTTATAACAAACTTTTCATAAGATAATACAGATCACAAGTTTCTCTCTCTATTAATGGTAGATTTCCAACCTTCTTCTGTACTCTTATTCAAGTTGTTTTAACTAAAAAATGATTGTCATCTCATTCGTCCTTGCATAACTTGATCAATAGTTTCTTACATTGTTTATTAAACCCATCATTGTGTATCTAGTTTATAAGCACTGTCTTCTTCACCCACTTAAAGCTATTATCTGATTATTGATCCTTGAGGGCATTGGTTTATTTGATTATTCATTTTGACTGTCTATATACCATTGATCCACACATACAAAACCACAAAAACAAGTTTACTTTAAGTTACCAAGCATCTTTGACTTGCAACCTTACAGATTTTCTTGGAGTGATAACTAATTAGCACTGTTGTCGGGGAGAGGATATTGAAGCTTAGCTTCCTTGGGAGATGACATAGATCCACATTTGATGATAGATAAAGCCTGGACATTATATTGGTTGTAATCATCTATCTGGTGACTCCATGAAGGATAGATTCAATGGCGACTCCGTTGTTAAGAAATTTGTTGGCGACTCCACGATTAAAGACTCCACTGGGGAGGATCTGATTGATAGAAGATGAAGAGGTTAAATTTCAATCCCAGGTATCAGTTCACTAGTTTTCTTCATGAACTATTGTATTTATTTATCACCTCTTTCATGCTTTTCCCTTCGCATGTAAAGAGAATCATTTTTTCTTTTGTATATTCAAAAAATCATCATTCTTCCTGTATATACCCAACCTTAAAAAAAGAAAACTTGCAGCCTTCTTGTACTACAGAAGTATATTCAGTAGCTTTACCTCAACACGTTCACAAAGATGAGTTCTACATTCCATTCTCTCTTGAATCCAATAACCCTTCTGACTTTGTGGACATTGAAATTGATTCCAAACCCTCTCAGATTTCAACACCTTTTCACATTATTGATAAACTTTCTCATCAACCTATTAAATTTCATGATCATCCCACTGCCTTTCAAATTAAAATAAGGATGAATATGTTCAAGCCTTTGAGGCTGCCCTATTTCCTTCATCCTTACCCCCTTGACTGTTTTGAATATATTCCCCGGTTTTCTAGAGAGAACCCAGTTTCAACTGAGAGGCACTTGGAATCCTTCGAGGATTTTATTGATCGATTCAATATTATTCATGAATACGTGATCATGGGATTTTTCTCTAAGTCTCTGATCAAATATGTTGAATATGGTTTAAGGGTCTAAGAGATGATTCCATTGGCTCTTGGATCAATTTCTCTAATTCTTTTTCCAAGCATTGGGGTAAGAACAAATCATTGGATTCATACCTCGCTGACTTTTATGCTTTGAAGAGAGAGGGGGATGAATCTTTGTCTGTATTCAAAAAAAGGTTCTATAGGATATATTACGGCATACCTTTGGAGATCTAGCCCATGGAGATTTCTTCCATGGTATACTATGTTATGGCTCAGTATTCAAAGCTTGTGCTTTTCCTACTGGAAAGGAAATCTTCATCGTTAATGAGTTTGTTTGAAGATGCTCAAGAGGTGGAGGAGAACATTTGTGCTTCCAGGAGGACCCGAGAGTGGGTTGAATTTGAAAATATGCATCTACCTGAGCCAACAGAATGTCAATATGGCTCAGATTTTGAGCATGAAGGTTATGAGTGTGAAACAGAATTGGAACAGCAGCAAGCATGTGAGTTTATTTTAGAGTCAGATCTGAATTCTTTAATATTGGTAGAGTATTCCAGAGACAGGTGTGAATCTGAAGTTTATGATCAGTTTACAAACCAAATTGAGTCTATGATAACTAATGATTACATAGGAAATCATATTTTCTTAGTTGATCCCAATCCATATCATGTAAACCCTGTTATGTTATCCTCTTGTGATCATTATTCTGAAGAAGAATATTTAAAGATTTATGAAGATGATCAGTTTTACTTTGGTCCAAAGCCAATATAAATCAATGAAGAGAGTCTTTGTTTTCCAGATGGGCAGATGGAAGGAAGTTGCAGCGATCATGAGGAACATAATTTGGAGAAATCATCTTATCTTCATAAGGAATATCAAGAGGAATATCTTCTTTTTGAACCATTTGTTTCATATTCCGATATAAAGGTTGTTGATGACGAAGAAGGTAGTGACATAGAATATCTAGAACATATTACTTCTTCTTTCTCAAAAATTGTCGACTGCAATAGGCCAACACATCATAGTGATAAATTCAAATCACAGGAAAACGATGAAAGGGAATAGAAAAGTTTATATCATCAGTTGATCATACATTTTTCTGCAGCAAATACTGAGTAGTCCACATTCAACACTGAGATCAGTGAAAGCATCCAACAGTACTAGTAGCAACGACAACTTTTCAGTTCTCAGTTGGATCAACAACAAGTAGAGGTATTTCTTTGTGGATTTGATGACCCTATTGCATATTATTTGGAGATTATCTTAAATATCAAAATATTTTTGTTAGGAGAAGGACAGTTCTGTCATCTTTTCCAGTTGCATTTCTGCTCATTATGGTTTCTTATATTTTTGGGGTCAAAGTCAAGAACAAGTTCAGTAAATCAATTTTTGACATGGCTTCATTGGAAGCATGACTTCACTTGATAAGAGGAAGTATAGTTGGTTAGTATAGGGATAGATAGAAGAATAAGCTCTTTCTGAACAAGCAAACTACAAACAGTTTTTAGTTTAGCAGAGCATTAGGTGAAAAATCCAAATGTTATCTCTCAAAATGAATCAGTCAATTTGTTCCTTTTGTAGGTGATAGCATGGTCATAAATTAGGGTCCTATATAAATTTTTAAATTTTAGAAGTGTCAAAATATAGGATTTAAGATGTTATCCTAGAAATAAATCGATCATCAAAAGTTTTTTTCGAAAAAAAAAAAAAAAAAAAAAAAGCCTTTCAACGGCTCACACTTGTTTTGAAGTCGAAGTTAGCTGGTGAAAGCCTCAGGTTTCAATGGCTAAAGTGTACTCTCAGCAGAAAGAGAGCTGGTGAAAGTGTTAACACGGTTTTTCCTCCAATGACTCCAGAAAACTAAAAAGGATACGCCGGACACACGTCATACAATCATCATGTAGAGTTAATGGACACAAATGAGTGATGACACATTTTCATCACGTTTTAGCAGGACATCATGATAGATTGTTCTCACGAATTTCGTGGGGCAGACAAAGAAGGGTTTGAAGACATGATGCACTCTTAATCATCATTGAAACCAAAGGATAAAGTACCAGTTAGCTAATGGCATCAAATCAAATCACCATTTCCTATTTCAAACTCATGGTGTTAAAAAAATTCTATTATGGGGTTTCATATTTCATTGATAACACAGGGTCATTTTCATCAGCGCTAGCCTTTTCCTTATTAAAAAGTTTATTGTTTTAACCATGTAAAAATTAGTTGGTGATTAAGTTGCAGATGGAAAGGAAGCAAGGAGGAGGACTTCTAAGGAAAGAATTAGACAATTTATCCTTTTTGTAGTCTTATCCAGAGGTGTAGAAGAGTTTCTCAGACGCAGGTTGTATGACATATGTGGAAATTTTGCAGGAAGTCTATCACTAGGCGATAGCAGAGATTTTTGCAAAGTCATACAATGGAAATAAAGCTACAATGGGCTTCCTGGAACTGATAGTTAATGAAGTTTCCATCGTTTCAGCAACTGGCTTACCCAGAGCAGGCCAAAATTAGTTTAAAACAACAGTGACCAAGAATTTGGATTTTAGATCATACCTCAAGATAGAATTCTGAAGTATAACTTGGAAGAAAAGTATCATTGTTTCTTACCTTGAAGATGAATGGAAAGATCTGTTCAAAGGAATTCAGTTATACTTAACCTTAGAGGGCAGGTGTGACAAGTTAATGTTATATCATTTTAGACTCTTAGATTACTTCATAGGGAAGATCCTTCTAAATTTTCCTTTCTTTCTTCATAGAAGCCTAACCAAGGTGTGTAATAAGATCAGAGCCAAACCATTCAGCATAAAAAATTCCCTTTGTCATTATGGCATGATTAAAATGATAATATTGGAAGAGTTGAGAAAGAGAGAAAGAACTTGGCAACACTTTCTCTTCTGGGAAGGTTTTGAGACCCAAACTCAACCTATAAATGAAAAAAAAAAAAAAAACAGGCTACAAGCAGGTTACAGGAAGGTTACAGGAAGGCTACAGGTTTCAGATGATAAATTGTAAAGTACAAATGACTCCATGCCCAATACTAAATTCACAAGGTATTCTAGGTTCTTGGAAACCTTGCATGGAGGTCTCCATCCCAGTTGGAGCCAGATGTTAGCGATCAAATAATTCATTCTGAAATTTGTTTGAAAAAATCTGCCTCATCTTGTGGAGGAATTTTGACTTCCTTCCCAATATATTAAAATAGATCTGAAAGTACCATTGGAAATAATAGTATTTCTAGATGTCAATTGACTATTCAAGTGTGTAAAACAGACTCTCCACGACTCAGAAATTGGATTTTTCCCAAGGCAGTTTTCATTAAAAAATTTGTGCTTTCACCAACTCATTGGTTTTGAAATCTACTAGTTAGTCATTGAAAGCTTTCCTTTTCACCAGCTAAAGGGGCGGATTCATGACAAAAGATCTTGTGAAAGCACAAAAGAGTCCATAAATGTCTTCTTTTTGCCCAGATCACGATTTTTGATTTCCTGAACACGTGGGAAAGGTGTTAAATTATGGATAATAATTAGGAGAAGCTAAATCATCTTTCTCATCCATATTTAAAGACATGTGGTGATGAAATAACACCAAATGGAACAATAACTCTTGACATAAAATCTCCCAGTCATCAAAGACAGATTTTTGAATCTGTGATTTTCACCTACAGACTGCCAAATAATGCTTTTGTTGTCAAATTCGACTTGTAATGATCAAATTAAATCGATTTGGTTAAATATTAGGTTATGTTATTGTATTAATTTTTGTACTATGTTTTCCATATTTAGAAATCCAAATCCATGTTTATAGGATGCGAGATCTGTTGTAAAAGATATACATACCTATCATTTGATAGAAGGAGGGGTTTGATTTTGGATACAGGAACTATACCTTTGTAACATACTTTTCATATGATAATACAGATCACAAGTTTCTCTCTCTATTAATGTCATATTTCCATTCTTCTTCTGTACTCTTATTCAAGTTGTTTTAACTGAAAAATGATTGTCATCTCATTATTCAGTTCATAAATTGATTAATAGTTTCTTACATTGTTTATTAAACCCATCTATGTGTATCTGGTTTATAAGCATTGTCTTATTCACCCACTTAAAGTTATTATCTGATTATTGATCCTTGAGGGAATTGGTTTATTTGATTATTCATTTTGACTTTCTGGACACCATATTGTAGTTGAGTTATCCCATTGATCCAAACTTACAAAAACACAAAAACAAGTTTACTTTAAGTTACCAAGAATCTTTGACTTACAACCTCAAAGAGTTTCTTGGAGTGATAACAATTACCATTTTAGAAACAACAACCAAGATTGAGTCACGTGTTTTGATGCTAGGAATTGGTTGCGATGAATTGATCCTTAAGATGTTTCACATTTTCCTATTTTTTGTCAGTGGAGCTCATCCAGAAAATGTGTTAATATTCATGCAAGACATTATGACTTGTATTGTGGATGAGAGTGATGGCATTCCAGAGAAACTAGTATCACTTATACTAGCTTCCTTCGGGAGAGAAAAGGAGGTGTCTTCTTTGGTTAGACATAGGCTTTCTATGAATGTAATGTAGTGTGAAAATAAGATTGAGCCATATATGACTATATCATCTGGTGACACTAGCACGCGGGATGGAAAAAATAATAGCATGAAAATGCATGAGGAGGAGTTGACATGTTCATTCTATATAGAGGCTTGTGATGATCTGGGTGTCAATACACCTAATTATTATGAGGCATTGATGAAACATTAGGTCTGGTAGAGATCGGTCATATGGAGAGACTTAGAGGGAGTTGAGACATAAGGGTCTCCGCTACAGATGCATATAGTCTTGGAAGCCAGGTCATAGGTGTTTGGAGGATGATCAAGTACATTTAGAGAGTGATGGAGATAAGAGAGCAGGAAATAAATAGGGCACAAAGTGTATAAATGATGAGGAGCGGCCTCAAGGGGAGGCTAAGGGCATGACTATTTCCCCCATACTAAGCATTCCTAGTTTTCATACATTCAACATTAGGGGAGGCTTATAGGGACAATGAGTTGTGGTATTGATTGATGGTGGGGCCACCCAAAACTTCATTGACTCACGTTTGGTTAGGAGTATGGTTTTTCCCACAATAAACATTGGATATTTCAGAGTGAGGGTGACCGATAGACACAATATGGCATGCACACAACAGGTTCAACACCTAGAGTTGTCCATGGGAAACCATATAGTGATGAATGATTTTTTTTGTTGGAATTGGAGCACACATATATTATCTTGGGAGTACAATGGATCAGTACATTAGGGATGATCTCTCAAGACTACCAAAAAATGAAGATGGAATTCAATATTTCCGAAGGAAAAAGGGTAGTTCTAAGGGGCATGACCACTAATTCTCCTAAGGATTCTTCAACAGATCGGATGGAGATGGTGTTGGGACATGTTGGTATGCATAACACAATAGTTGGAGAGTCACAACCATTGATAGAATGGTAGTCATATGAGGGGACATCCAGGAAAAGGCAATGGGCACAGCGTATAGTTCATCCAAGGAGACATTCAATAAAAAATAACGTGTGCACATTCATGATGGGGAGAATACCAGTAGAGGTTACCACAGGGGGAAGGGTATCATCGGTCATAAAATTGGGGCAGAGGTTTATGATAGGCGACATGCTCATGGAGGATGTTACATGGAGTGAAGGCCACAACAGGTAAAGCCTTGGTTCGAAATTGCTTGAGGAAAAACAATTTTGGGAAGGGAGGAATGTAATGTCCCTTTCCAAATGACTCCACGGAGGATTATGGAATAGCCTATAAACTCTCCATGTAGGCTATAATTAGTGGGGAAGCGGTTATTATGGATATTATTTGATGTCTTCGGCTTATTAAAGATAAAGTCTATGGTGGAATTAGATAATTAAAATAAAAGGTTGTTAAGTGACTTTTTAATTAATTAGGAAATAACGTTAGAAGTCACTTTAATAATTTTAAGTGATTCTCATGAAAGACAAGTATAAAAGGATATGAAGTGGCCTCTCTCTCATTATGCTTGTTATGTTTTTTATTTTAGTTTGGAGAGCCCTAGGAGCTATGGTTTTAGGGTTTTGGGAGAAAAACCTTGGGCCAGTTTGAATGGTGAAATACCCACTCTAACTTGGAGGATTGGTTTTAGTGAGCATGTCCACTCTAACCAATACATTGGTAGGGATTTATAGATATATTTCTTAGCATTTATTTGCTTCCTTTGGGGAAAATTATTACAGGGAAATCATTGTATTCCAGTGGAGCGAATATCTTTATAAGGAAGAATTAAGTACCCAACTAAAGAGGGAAAATTACTTGATTCCTTGGGTGGTTTTACTTGGTATTAGAGGCTTCTCTTAGGAGAGATATTTTTTGGTTTCTACAACATTGAGTTTGGGTACGACATTGTTTTGGGAGTATTCTCATCCAACAAGTCGATTTCTAGATTTAGAAGAAACACAAGAAAGGGGATAATCTTCCCATTAACAAGGATACGATTTTCTTAGAGGATGATTGCTATTCCGTTGGCACAATTTTGGGTTTTGGGTTTAGTATTCCATTGAGTGAGGTGAATGATATTTATAGTTCCATTGTTTCAGCAGTTGGGATAATTAATGGAGGTGATTCTGGTGCAAATAAATAATTTAAAACACCTATTACAAATATGACATACTCAGGGTTTCAACAAAGGCGTGTAGGCTGAAGAAAGGTGCACTTCCCCTTTATTGTGACCACCACCTTTCAAGGAATTATCACATATCATTGCTAATATTAGTGGGTTTCGTTAGGAGGAGATTTGGCTATATTTTTGACATATATTGATTGTATATTCCACTATATATATCAGTTGCTCCAACTTATACAAATCTGGATTTATCAGTGTACAATGGTAGCGATATAATATCTAAATAAAATCTTGGTTTGAAGGTATTTATGTGAGCTTCTTGACGTAATATTTGGAATCTTCTTTATGCTTATTCTAATATATATTTCATGTTCTTATATTCTCTCCTAAACAAGAAAAACTCAGAAAAATATAACTAAAATGAAAGCTACAACAATATTTGACCAATTCTTTGACAAAATGTCTACACTAGATATGTTGCAGTAAGCATAACAGCTAATGAAAATCTATAACAACCAACATGAAAAGAGATTATAAGGAGATGAACACACTTTCGATGATGACCCAAAAAGATTACAAATACTCCATTGATATTGTCCAATCCAATTAAAACATTTGGTAAAGTGTTTGAAGCTTATCTTCAAAGTGTTTGTCGAGACACCTCAATGAAAACAAGTTAAAATTACCTTCATATTTAATTGGGGATCTTACAAATATACTGAAGCAGCCATTTCCATTCTCTTCACATGTTTTTTCCATGTGTCCACTGGCAATACCAACTACATGTGAAACAATGAACATTTCATCCCATACATCAAACTTCCTACTAGCATATGATACATGATATATATAACCTTTTTATTTTTCATTACTAGGACATAAACCTACAAAAATCTTACAATATAAAGCCAAAGAGATATTTACCAGTTTCACATTATTCATACCGAATTTCTTGAGTATCTGCACCACATACTTCTATTGTGATAACCAAATCTTACCATATTTCATGTCTTTGTGTATTTCCATGCCAAAGATTTGTTTTGTTACTCTTAGATACTTCATTTTAAATTTCCTAACCAATTGATCCAACATGTTGATCTCAAACATGCTTGTTCTTGCAACAATAATAACACATGATACCGAGATAATGAATATACCATGAAGGAATCAAATTATTGTACCATTTGTGTGGCATGTTGTAGTCCATACAATGACTTCCTTGAGTTTGAAAACAAATCTTTTTTTGTGATCCTGAACTAACATTTTTGGTTGTTCCATATCCACGTCCTTATCCAAAACTCCATGCAAACTATTTTTAACATCTAGTAGCACTAACTCAAGATCAAGCAACAAAACTAGTGCTAACACAACATGAATCGAAACAAGCTTAACAACTAGTGAGAAACTTTCATGGGAATCAATACCTTCCAAATAAACTTATGCTATAAATAATGATTTGTACTTTTCATATTTTACTATGTTTGATTTTATAAAATGATATTCATCAAATATGACATCTCTATCCATGATGATTCTATGGGAAATAGGATCCCATAATTTTCATCCCTTAACGCCATCACCATAACCAAAAAATACCTACATGTTTGATATAGGTCCTACTTAGAATTATGATAAAAAAACATAAGCATCACAAAAAAATAATTTTACATTTGAGTAATCACCATATGACTTGTTCATACCTCTTTCAGAATCTTCCAGTATTTTGCAACCGATGGTGATCGATTTACTAGATAACACAACTGCTTCTACCCACAACTCTTGCTACAAGTTGGCATTACTGAGGATGTCGCTTCGATCCCAGCTTCCTTGAAATTCCATGAATATGAACCTACCTCCATTATATATTTTCAAACACTTGATTGATATGCCAATGTTCACTTCACTACAAATCTCACAAACCTTTCTACAGACCCACCTTTCTAACTTGGACACCTTATGCTCGACCTAAAAAATGTCATTCGAAACCTTGATCAAATATGGCCAAGCCCAAGTGAACATTTGTTTCTCACCTCCACATACCTTAATATGGATTCTCAATGCTCTACCTTGAAATGAACATTCCCTTCACACAATTTGGTCAATCCATCCAAATAATCCTTCACCACTTACCTCCAAGTCCATTTACAATGGATTTCACAAAATATTTTATAAGATTCATTATATGAAATCCATGAACACAATACCATGAGATACCAAAAAAACATGGACCCTAAAAAACAAGGTTCTTTGACCTAAAAAATAAATTTAACTAGTTGACTCTTTCATTGAGTCAAGATTAACCCAACATACATCCCCCCCACATCTTCAATCCCTGAAAATATTTGTCTATAATTTTCATAGGTGAAAAAATAAACTAGGGGTATGCATGCCTATCCAGGTCTTACAGTCGTATGCTCATTCACATGCAATAAATAATTTTACAACTCCAAAGTAAATGATTTTTTTTTTCTTTCCCAGTGACTCCACCATCACCGCTCTTGTTGTTTCTAAAAAATCTCTCATTTTAAGTTTCCACAATTAGATGTTATTATTACCATTATGTTTTTCAACCTTGAAATTAGCATTTATCATCTTTATCATTAATTATCAACACACATGTCATGTCCACTCCAAACTCAGTAACTATATAAATATATATATATATATATATATATATATATATATATATATATATATATATATATATATATATATATATATATATATATATATATATATTAACTTCTATTGAAATAATAATAATAACTTATTCAATTTTATTTTATATATTTCCACTCCAATCTAAGCTCTATAGTGAAACTTGGAGTTGGTCAATTCATAAAACACCATGGGATGAAAGAGTGTGTAACCTTTGTGACACTAAGAAGTGTTAGAGATAATTCTTACATTAGTGTTGTTTACTAAGTTTGGGATTGGCTTGATATTTTTGGAGGCTGTTGAAATATTATCTCAACCTCTCTCTCTCTAGGATTAGAATAAGTTGGATCTGACAACACTTATTTAAGTGTGATGTATCTCAGTGAAATAAAGTAATACAAAATATTATTATCTTTGTTTTTTGTGTGTCTCTCTACAATCTCCAATTCTATGTTGGTATCAGAGCAAGAGATCTGAGCTAGAGGTAGATGCTGGAAATCAAGAGCATAGATTGAATACGTGGGCTCAGAGTCTGGGAAAAGTGGATTTCATAGTTTGAGCACTTGTGATTTTTGAAGATAAAGATTTGTGTGAATTAAAGAAGTGCATAATGTTGATGATAATGTTGCAAATGATGTGCTACCTCTGTTGTGTGAAATCGTTGTATCTTCGGAGAAAATGGTCATCAGAAATGTTTTCCTTGATGAATCAACATTTGGTATCCCACTGTGGA
>JZKD02S1386946.1:14215-38041 GCA_000966675.3 Picea glauca
TTAAGTGTCACTAAATATTCACCAAAACATTACACATCTTCCTTAATTAAAGATTCATGTTTACCACATAAAAAATTACACATCACCTTTTGTTGTAGAAAACACCTCCATGAAATGATAAAAAAATTGCAATTATAACCTCTAGTCATTCACATCTCTATTCTGAATTTGATATAGATATTCAAGATGCTCAATTATCCATATAGATACATTTCGTTTAATTGAGATTGAGTGGAACAAAACATTATCAATTTCAACTATATCCATATTTGTATTTTATTGGCATTTCTAAAACGAGTTTACTCTATGTTTCAAACAATTCCTCCCATTCACAAATTTCCTCTCCATCAAAGAAAGAATAACATCGATAAATCGATTCGGGATATCTTTCAATAATTAATATATTTACATCTTAGAAGGTTCTAAGAAGTCCTCTTACATTTATTATATCTAACTACTCATTTATTATGTCTCACTACCATAGTGAGCTTTATTGAATAATATAGTGGACCTAGTCCACCTTACATTGAATGGTTCTAAGAAGTCCTCTTACATTTATTATATCTAACTACCCATTTATTATGTCTAACTACCATAGTGAGATCTATTTAATAATATAGTGGACCTAGTCCACCTTACATTGAATGGCCTCCACTATTATAACTATGGGCCCTCCAGGGCCCCCCACTACCTCTCTAGCTACCTAACAATTAATAACCAAAATAATATTTCAATGTCTAGGTTAAATAAAATATTTCAATATCACTTTTATATATGTAAAGCAATTGAAAATAGTCATCCATTTTAGATTACCAAAGTTATATATTTAAGTTGAGTGGAAAATAAAATTACATCTTTTATAATACATTGATTTAGAAGGATAAATTTTGTGATTTTTACAACTATGATTATTTCCATGAAAGGTAAAGGAAATAAATGCATACAAAAGAAGAAACCATTAATATGTTCGAATTTTAGAAGTTACAGTTATGTTCTTTAACATTCATTAAAAATTGCATGTAAAATGATTACTCAAAGATAAACAATCACATAATACAAGATATATCCTTGGAAATCCTCATGGGGCAGAAAACCCAACAACCAATTATTTACTATAGATTCATTTGACGAGTACAATGTCGCATTATATCTCTCCAGAAATAGACTAAGACCAAGATACCAAGACCTCCTACACTAGACCTCATTTGCTATGATCCAAATACATAAGAGAAGGTGAGTTGTGTGTGTACAAATGAGAGGAACTCAACCTTTATTTATACACATAATTGACTCTCGAAAAGATGCAACCCTAAGAGGGGTTGTTTTGAATTTTACAATAAGGATAACAATAAAATAATAATTTCTTTTGAGCTGATTTATACAATAAGATTACAATAACCTTGTCGAGGCTTGACCAATAAAAATAAAAAATAATATATTTCATAGTTATATCAAAATATCAACACTCCCTCTTAACTAGGAAGGTATTCTTTGTTGCCACAAGAGATCATGACCATTGACTTTGAACATATGAATCTATATATCATTGGATATCTATAGTACAACATGACTTCATAGCCAATGCATCCAATGCCTGTGCATAGCTCTCAAATAGTTTCAATATGTCACCATGAAATCCACTACCCCGCAATGCATATGTACCTCATCATGTGAATCCATGTGACTTCACAGCCAATGCATCCAAGGCATGTGGGTATCTCTCAAATAGATACAAGACATCCCTAGGACATCCACTACCCCACAAGGCATATGTATTTCATCACTTCCTTCGAAGGGGGACCATGCCAACCTTGTCCCTAAAGTGCTTTAACTTCGTCCTCGATAGTGTCTTGGTAAACACATCTGCAACCTTCTCCTCAGTAATCACATATTGGAGTCTCATTGCTCCCCTCTACACCATATCCCTGATATAGTGATATTTGATATAGATATGCTTCAACCTCTCATGGAACACTAGATTCTCTAACAACTTCATGCAACTCTAGTTAACACACCAAATGCAAGTCATGATCTAGATGGATGTTGGTGTCCTCCCACCTAGTCCAACTAGTTCATTATGGTAGTTTGCTAGTTTGGCAGTTTTTCCTAGTTTTTGGGTCCCCAACTTCTGGGTCCGCTTTGAGACCCTAAAACATATTTTCATGGATCACCGCAGTCAAATTGTAGATAGATTCAGAGACTGATAGAAACATGTGTAGTCCTCGGATATAATTTTCCAATGGGCTATCATGCGCCTAAAACGAATATCGTATGCAAAATTTATGACTACGAGAAGTTGATGTACTAGCTTACCCCAATGGGGCCCACATGAATTTTGGCGCTTCATCTCCTACGGTTAGGGTTTTGTATGTCTAGGGTTTTGGCATTCATTCTTATTGTAAAAATTCCTTAAGAGCCTCATTGTAATCATCTTCTTGCGAATGAATGCATCTGTCACATCTCTTCTCAGAGATAAGCCTCCACCATTCCAACAAGCTTGTTTCCCACTGCATTTTACAGTTTCATCTTATTTCCTTATTGAATATAAACCATTTTTACTGTATCTCTGTTATTCTGTGTTGAACATATTTTAATAATCTATATTCATTTTGTTATTCTCATAAAATATGGATCAATGGTATCATAATTCTCTTCTCCTTGTCATTCTTGATGCATGTCCCCAATGAGTTCAGGGTACAAAGAATTGGGTCTCGAGCTTGTTTCTCTTAAGGAAAAAATCTCTCTCACGTCCAAGCGACCTCTCATGGTGGGAGAAAATAAAGATGATGGGAGATGATATCCTTTCAAAATGTTGCTTGAGGAAGCCCTCACGCAACAGAGGAACGAGATAATGGATAGTTTTGCTCAAATCCTTCGGTGGCTACTAAAAGGCGATGCATCTTCCTCAAGCGAAGGCACCACCCCCTTTAAGGTAAAAACAAACTTTTGTATTCCTATATTTGAAGGTCAAATAGATGCAGACACTATAAGCAAATGGTTGAATCTACTAGAAGGGTATTTTTCTGTGCATAACTTTTTGAATAGAGAAAATATTACTTTTGCACTCCTTAAAGTCATTCCCCATGTCAAATATTGGTGGGAAACCTTATGTGAGAAAAATGAAACAGAGGAACCCTCATTATTTATTGTCGCGACCACCTAGGAATCCTTAAAGAATTCTATTAAGGAACAATACTACCCTGTCGGAAGTTATGACGACTTGTATAAAAAATGGACCACACTGCGGCAAGAAAGAGGCCAGGAAGTGCCAGAGTTCAAAAATATCTTCCATACCTTGTGCACCAAATTGGGTATCAAATATTTTTAGCGACATATAGTGCTCAAGTATCGTGGTTCTTTGCATAGATACATCCATACTGAAATGGAATTTCTAGACATCTCATCCTTGGCGTGGCCTATGGATACGTTGTCAAAATCGAGCAGAAGCTCAAACAAAAGACTCAACAATTTGAGCCTCGGAACTCCTCACAGCAAAATCTCAGAAAGTGTAGCCCTAACCCACATAACAAAGGACAAAGAATATATGGATAGCATCAGGACAACTAGTCCAAGTCTCAAGAAAATAAGGACATCAGAATACAAAGAAAGATACCGGGAAGTGGTGTGGCTTCCATAAGAGCCCTTGGCATAAAACTGTTGATTATCGCTCAAAGCAGTCACTGGAGGCTGAAGTGAAAGCCTATGAATTAGATGAGGGTTCTGAATATGAATCAGAACATCAAAGGAGGAGACAGATCATTGATGCAGAACCCGATGCCACCATCGCTACCACCAAGCTCTAGTCTGGTGAACCAGGTGAGCCAGAAGAAGACGAGCACCTTTTCCATTCACAAATGTTTGTAAAAGGAACCCCACTACACTTACCCCTTGATAGAGGTAGCCAGAAGAACCTCATGTCAACAGAGGTGGCCAAGTGGTTATCCCTACCGACAATGCCACACTCGCAACCCTACACCAATGGATGTGTCTTCCAAGCAAGCGATCTCCATGTCATCCAACAATGTAGATTTTCGTACAACATCAAGCCCTTCACAGATGAGGTGTTGTGTGATGTTCCTCCTCTCAAAGTTTGTAATGTTATTTTGGCCAACCTTATTTATGGAAACATCATGTTGTATATGAGCCTAGGCCTCATACTATTATTATTTCTTTGAACAATAAATTGTACAAGATACTCGAGGAAGTCCCACCTAGTGTTATTTCCTTGATCTCTGTGAAGAAACTAAGGAAGGTCATTTGTGAGACCGATAAATTTGTCTTCTTCATGATTTTCTCTCAGAGTGAGAAAAATATCACAACCACATCTAGGGCCTCCGCAATCGATCTCTCCACACAACAGAAGCAAGTGATAAGGTCATGGAAGAATACTCAAATATCTTCTCCTCACCTACCAGGGTACCTCTACACTTCCAGGTCAAGCATCTCATCGATCTGACCCCCAACGCACCGCTACCCAATGGGCCACTCTACCGCCGCTCTTTGTTAGAAAATGAGGAGATCAATAGGAAAATCCAAGAACTGCTCCACAAGGGGCACATATGTCCCATATCATTGCCTTGTGGAAGCCCAATCATGTTGTTGTAGAAGAAATATGGGACCTAGAGACTCTGCATTGATTACTGGGCCCTAAATAAAATCATAGTACTGAACCGGTACTCAATTCCCCAAATCGACGACGTCCTTGATCAGCTCATGGGGGGCAAATACTTTACTAAGATTGATCTGAATTATGGCTACCACCAGGTCGTAATAGAACATAAAAATATATGGAATATCACCTTCAATTCAAAAGAAGCTCTTTTTTAATGGTTGGTCATGCCCTTTTTTTTGAAAAATGCTCCAGCAATTTTCATGAGGAGGATGGACGATATCCTGCGACCTTTCACCAATAATTTTGTAGTGGTGTCTTTGGATGACATCCTCATCTACAACAAGACTTGTTTGAAACACTTGCAACATATTCAGTAGGTTCTGCACACTCTACGACAACACAAGCTATGTGAAAAATTGGAAAAATGATCCTTCGGCATGGATAAGGTCTATTACCTAGGCTACATCATTGATTAACATGGTGTGCATATGGATCCAACCAAGATCTAGGTCATTTGTGATTATCCAACACCAACCAAAATCACTGAGCTTCGAATCTTCTTGGGCCTTGCCAATTTATATCGCAAGTTTGTGTTGGGATTCCCTC
This sequence comes from Picea glauca, assembly GCA_000966675.3. Lineage (NCBI taxonomy): Eukaryota > Viridiplantae > Streptophyta > Pinopsida > Pinales > Pinaceae > Picea > Picea glauca. The sequence continues at coordinate 19,434 of JZKD02S1386946.1, forward strand.
ATATCGCATGGGCCCTCAACCAAGTAACTAGGGGTGGTGGTAAGGAAAACTTTGTGTGGGGCCTGTCCCAACAAAAATATTTCGATGATTTGAAGAAGCACTTGTGCTCATCCCTAGTACTTTCATTACCGAACCTACAACAACCCTTTGATATTGAGATAGATGCAACACACTATGTTGTGTGCATCATTCTCACTCAACATGCCCAACCCGTGGCATATCATAGTGAGACACTGTCAATTGTTGTTTGTAAGTACCCTACTTACGACAAATAAATGTACTCCATTGTGAAATATTATCGCTAGTGGAGATATTACATTCTTGGGAAGGAGACAGTCATCCACATTGATCATAATCCACTGTAGTTCATGGAGACACAAGGAAAATTGCAGAATGACCTTCATCAGAAGTGGTCCACATACTTGCAAAAGTTCAACCTCAACATGAAGTATAAAAGAGGAAGTACCAACAAAGTTTTTGATTTCCTCATCCGACCTCCAGTCAAGGAACTCACCATGGTACTAGACTCTTGCATCCATGAGACCTCTGGATGTCCCCACCTCTATGAGATAGACCCTGAATTCGTCACCACCTACCAAATGTTTGGCGCAAAATCAATTGTCGCTAATGTCCATCTTCAGGACATGATGTTGTGTTGTATGGGCCATATTTGTGTTCCATAAATTGAGCGAGCAAACATGATTTCAGAAGCTCACTATAGTCGGGTGGTAGGACACTTCAATGTCGAAGAGATAGTGGCATTGTTGTAGAAACTTTTCTACTGGCTAAAACTTCGATAGGATGTCGACAAGTATATAAGGTCCTACATCGCCTACATTATTGTCAAACCAACCACTAATAAATATGGTCTGTACACCCCTCTGCCTACTCCTAACAATCCATGGGAATCCATCTCAATGGGCTACATGTCAGACCTCCCATCCACCAAGAGGGGAAATCACTGTGTTTTTGTGGTTGTTGATCACTTTTCGAAGATGGAGATTATGGCTTCATGCAAGAAGAGCATCACAATAGAGGCCACTACCAAGCTCTTCTTTGAAAAAGTATGGGTACATTTTGGAATCCCACAAACAATTGTCTCAGATTGGGACATTTGATTCATCAACACATTATGGTCGAGCCTCTAGTTACTATTGGACACCAAGATCACCAAATCCACTTCCTTCCACCCCTATATCAATCAGATGATCTTGCATGTCCTTCACATGTACCATTCCAAGCACCCCCGCACATGGGATGAGAGTCTTCCCTATGTCCAACATATCTACAATTGAGCCCTGCATAGCTCAACTCGCCACAATCCCTTTCAGGTGGGGTTGGGATTCCAACCACTGGCCCCCATGGATGTTGCACTGCCCTTGGTGGCCACCTCAACCGACTCATCCCCTAATCCACCTGAAGCTGACAAATCCTCCCAGTTTATTGAGTGGATCCAGCACATCCGCCAACATGTTTATAATATTTTATAGAAATCCAATGCCAAGTAAAAGAAACATCATGATCAACACCAGGTGCTACATAAGTTTCAGGTGGGCAACAAAGTTTGGTTGCACTTTCAAAAATAACACCTTATAGGGCCCCATCGGAAGCTTCTCTCACTCCGATCAGGTCCATACATCATCACCAAGGTTTTGGGTGACAATTCTTTTGAGCTCAACATTCCTCCTTTCCTTAGCCTACACCCAGTAATCAATGTGTCTCTCCTTCAGCCATATTTCCCGCCATTATAGGATACTTAGAGATAGCAGAGAAGTTGACACCAACAGATCTCAACCCTGACTACATGAAAAATGAATCTAGTTATCATATTGTGGACGCAGAGGTGAAGGGAACTCGACATCAATGTATCCATCTTTATCGAGTTGTCAAAGTAGGACATCTCCTGCACCAAGGCAAGTGGCTCACCCGAGGCCAAATTCAGAAAACATTTCCTCATCTGATGGGGGAACTCAATGCAATGGAGACCATTTCTTCCTAAGGGGGGATGATTGATCCATATTTATTTCTCTATCCTCCCACTTATTCCAACTGGCTCATTTTGGTAGTTTTCCAGTTTGGAATTTTTTTCATAGTTTTCGGGTCCCCAACTTCTGGGGTCATTTTGAGACCCTAAACAATGTTTTCAGGGCTCGCCACAGTTAGGATGTAGATGAAGTTAGAGTCTAACAAAAATATGTGTATTCCTTGGATAGAACTTTCCAACGAGATATCGTGTGCCTAAAATAGAGAACGTATGAAAAAGTTACGACCCTCGGAAGTTGATGTACTAGCTTACCCCAACAGAACTCACATGACTTTTGGCACTTCATCTCCTAGGTTTAGGTTTTTGGATTTCTATGGTTTTTGCATTCAAGCTTAATGTAAAAAGTTCTTTAGAGCCTCGTTGTAATTGTCTTATTGCAAATGAGCACAGTCATCACATCTCTTCTCAAAGATAAGCCGTCACCATTCTAGCAAGCTCATTTTCCCCTGCATTTTATAGTTTCAACTTATTTCCTTAATAAATAGAAACCAATTTTATTGTATATTTTTTATTTTGTGTTAAACATATTTTAATAATCTGCATTAATTTTGTTATGCTCATAAAATTTGGATTAGGTCGCCTCTAGTTTGATACCAAATAACCCAAACAACAGTTTCTAAAGCCACACTGCTTCTCTAGATGTTGCACATGCTGCCACATATGCATCCTCAAACGTACTGAGTGTTATGCATGATGTTTTCCCACTACTCCATGAAACCATATTGGATCCTATACTGAATAAATATGTTTAATTACTCTTCCGATCAAGAATATTGTTGGCCCAATCCAAATTTGAATATCCATATAACCCGAACTCATGGTTTGTCACATACCTAGGACCATAATCCAATCTACTCTTAAGGTACCTCATCTCATGTTTTTCTGCAACCAAATGAACCTGCCTAGGATTCTTCATATACTGACTCAGGGTTTTTACAAAAAAGCATATATTATGTCTCGTGTTCATCAAGTACATCAACAAACCCACCATCTTCATGTATAAAGTGACATCCACAGTCTTTGAAGTCGTATCCTACAACCAATTCATATTTGATACCATATGTGTAGCCATTTCCTTGCAATCCAACATCCCAAACCTCTTTGGGATTTCCACTACATACTTCCCTTTATTTAGAAAGATCTCATCATGTTTCTACCATACCTCGAGTCCCAAAAAGTAATGCATCAACCCTAAATCTTGCGAGTTTTCTCTTACACTCTAAGATGAGATTTTCCACACCTGTTAGAAATAGGTCATCCACATACAATAGTAGTATTATTGGATCATCATCCACAACCTTAAAGTAAAGGTTAGGATCTGCAGTGCTCTTTGTAAATCCTAATCTTGTCAGAAAAATGTCGATCCTACCATACCATGCTCTCGGTGCCTATTTTAATCCATATAAATCCTTCTTCAATATGCACACATCTGTCTCCCTTTCATGTACATCCAACCCTTCTCATTTCTCCAAATATACTTCCTCTTTTATTTCACCACTCAAGAAGGTTGTATTCACATCCATCTTATGCACCTTCAATTTCATTACTATGGCCAATAGAAGTATAGTATTGATCAAGGTATATCTCGCCACAAGAGAAAATTTCTCCTCATAATCAATTCCCTCCTTCTCAAGGAATCCTCGAGCCACAAATCTAGCCTTATACTTTTCAATACTTCCATCAACTCCATGTTTTGTCTTGTAGATCCATTTTGAAATTACTACTTATTTCTGCTTCGGTCTAGGGACCACATCCTACAAATCATTCTTTACTATGGATTGATATTCCTTCCCCATATCATCCTTCCATATTGTATTTTCTGCAACCTCCTCATAACTAAACGGTTTTGTATCCATGATATCACATAAACATGCCACATAGATGGAATACAATTTTGGATTCTTACTTTCCCTGAGAAAATTGTATGTACCATATCTTTCTGAATCTTTGATGAGCTCATGTGCCCAAGTTGGTATTCTCTTGCGAGAAGAAATATATGTTGGCCTCTGAGGTTCTTCCATGTCATTATCCCATGAATTACTTCCTCTAGTTCGATTGCTTCTACCTTTGGAACTATAGTAACTTCATTTGCCTCCTCATGAACCTCTTTTGCATAGTCCTTTTTTATTTTCTTAAAGATGCACTCTCATTGAAGGTGATATCTCATCTAATCTTGACAGTGACTGGGAATATATATCCTGTATGCCTTTGATGTGTCACTATAACTAGAAAGTATTCCATTCTTTCCGGATGGATCCAATGTTTCCTCTTTTCCTTGGGGACATGCTCAAATATAGAGAAGCCAAATATCCTTAGATGGCTGACTTCTGACTTCTCTTCTGAAAATATCTCCTCTTGTGTCTTGTTTTCATGTACTTTGTGTGGACTTATGTTATGCACATACATTGCATTCTTTTTTTATTCTTCACACATATCCATAGGTAGATATTTATCATGGATCATAACCTTCAGTACTTCCATGATTGTCTGATTCTTCATTTCTACTACTCCATTCTCCTGAGGATTGTAGGGAGTAGAAATCTCCCTATTAATCCTAGCTTCATTACAATATTCTTTGAATTCCTCTTAAGTGAATTATCCTCCATTAACTGATCGCAAGGTATTTATCTTCCGCTCCTCTTAGTGATTTTTTTGACATCGGTCCACACACATCCAAGTGCATGATGTCCAATACTCTTTTGGCTCTACTATCGTTGTTGGAAAATGAGTGCTTCACATCCTTTCCTTGTATGCAACCTTTGCACACACCATCAAGTTTTTCTGGGATCTTTGGTAGTCCCATAACCATCTTGATCAGACTCAGTAGGGCCTTAAAATGTAGGTGAGCAAATCTCATATTACATTATTCACTGGGATTCACGGTGTCATGAATTAATGTTGAATTTGATCGGTCTTTCAATTTGTAGAGTCCTCCCTCTTAAACTCCAATCACCATAGCATCATCAAAAGTATTCCCTCTAGGCTACATAAGAACTTTTCCATCATCAAATGCAACTTTGTAACCCTTCAAATCCAATGCTGAAATTGAGATAAGGATCTTCCTAAATTCAGGAACATAGACAACTTCCTTCATCTTTATTGGATTTCTTGAGTCTAACTTGTAGGAGTCTTATCCTACTCCTTTGATCATATATTGATATTCATATCCCAATTTCAACTTTTGTGGTGAATCCTTATGATTAAGGTTAGACAAGGAGTCTTTATAACCTGACATGTGCTTAGAAGCACCACTCTCCACCAAGAAAATGTCACTTCCATGAGTGATAGTTCCTATAAGGACTGGGATAAGAACATACTCCTCATCACTTGATTCATCTTCCTTTGCAACCTTCTTGGGTGGCTCATTGTCTTCAAGTGTATGAGTGTGATGCCTTTCACCTCCTTTATTTTCCCTTGGTCTCTAAATGAGAGAACAATTCCTAGCAATGTGTCTCATTTTCTCACAACATAAACTTCTTATATTTGGGTTATTAATTCAACCCTTTTGAAACTTCTTGGGTGAGGAGGGTTATTTCTTTCTCTTTCCTTTCCTTATGTGGACAACTAGGTATTGATCATCATGTGTCATCTTCTCTTCTCTTTTTGTTGTCCTTGCTTCTTCTTGGTTGCAATATTCCCATAGCCTATTGAACTTGGGTAGCTTCCTTCTTGAGCATATCTCTTGAATAAATGCATCCCATGACCTTGGGATTCCATTCAATGTGTTCATCACCATTTATTCTCCATTCATTGTATCACTAATGGATTATATCTGCTCCTTGATTTGGTTCACTCTTAAGAAGTAAGAGTGGATGGTTTCTAAATTTTTCATCCTCACATTCCTTAACTGAGTTCTCAAGTTCATTTTTCGGTGGATGTTGTTTCCTTCAAATATTCAGGTTAATAAATCCATAATTTCCTTTGGAGTGTATAATGAAGATATGTGATGAATAAGATGGTCCTTAATGGAGTCTGCAATAATCCTCTTTGATTTGACCATATCCTTCTTGTGCTTTGCTTTAGCATCATCTCCCTCTGGTTCTGAAACCTTTTCTTTAGTGAACTTGTCTAGATAATGTTCTTCTAGGAGGAGGGATACTCTATACCTCCAAGCTATGAATTTATCATCTCCCTCCATCTTCTCATTAATCTTGGTCCTGGTAGTCATCATGCCCCTAAATCACAAATTATGGATTATGGACATTTGATCAAGGGAAAAGATGTGCTCCACTAGGGCGCATTTGATGGTGGTCATGCATTATCCTGAAGCCACTTATATCAAGAAAAATGGCTCATTTTTTCTTCTAGATATGTGAACTTCCTTCTATTTAGGCCTTCTCTAATACGATGTTCGAATTTTAAAAGTTACAATTATCTTCTTTAACATTCATTAACAATTGGATGTAATAGGATCACTGACAGATGAACAATAATAGAACACAAGATATATCCAGGGAAACCCTTGTAGGGGAGAAAATCTAACAACCAATTCTTTAGTATCGATTATGTCAACCAATACAATGTCACCTTATAGCTCTCCACAAATAGACCGAGAACAAGATACCAAAGACGAAGAAACGAAGACCTCTTGCGTTAGATCTCATTTTCTATGCTCCAAATAAACAAGAGAAGACGAGTTGTGTATGTTTACAAATGAGAAGAGCTCGATCTCTATTTATAAACATAATTGACTCCCTAAAAGAGGCAACCCCCTAAGAGGGTTTGTTTTGACTTTTACAATAAGGATAACAATAAAATAATAATTTCTTTTGACTAGATTTATACAATAGGATTACAATAACCTTTTATAGGTTTAACCAATACAAATACAAAAGAATATCTTCCATAATTACATCAAAATATCAACATAATAGATACTCTATTTATGGAGTGAGATATTGGTATATTGACAAATGAGTTTGAATGAGAAAAAAATAAGTGGCTTTGTAAAAATAGTTATATGTTGAGATAAACTCTCTATACAAAGAAATGAAAACAGAGAATCATCAAATTTAGTTGATGGCTATTGTGTTAAAAAAAAAAAGTATTAACAAATGAAGATTCCTCGAATATAAATGTAATAATTTTTGGTATATTTTAAATAATAGATAGAATTTTTTTCACATCTCCTATTTATAGAAGAAATTTCCCATTATGTTTTAAATCTTTTTTTACTTACAATGGGGTAAATATTTCATTATGTTCTAAATTATTTTTAGATATATTTACTTGTCCCACACAACTTTTAACACATTTTTTTAAATAATATATCTTTAGATTATTTTATTTATATTAATCATTTTAAAAATATTTGTATTTTCTATATTTTAATGAAATATATAATGTTTCATATAACTGATTTGAAAATTTAGACCAGACTCTTGTAATTTCTATTGGAAAGTCAATTGGATTTAGCTTGGATGGTTGTGAGGAATGATTATTATCCTCCTCACCATAAATGACATGAATAAAGATTATAATGAGTTTGTTGTAATAGCTTCTCTAAAATCTTACGTCTTTAACATACATTATCATGTATAGAAATCGGTAACTTCGAAAGTGAAATTATTGTTTATTATATTTATTTTTTACCCCATCAAAATGTTGGTAGTCAACAAAGTAGAAAATCGAATGTCTTGAAACCTGATCCTGCAACAACGTTTATGATGTTGGTATTTTAAAGCCTATTTTTTATGCTCTAGTTCTCCGATGTCAATTTACTCATTAAAATCCTTTTGAATTTGAATGCAATTTCGTTGACAACGAGCATTTCTCATTTCAATTTGATATATTTTTTTACCGATTTCTTGCCATCGGGCAAAGATACTACTATTCTAAAGTAGTAGCAACATCAGGACACCTAATTTTGACTACCATTCCAAAACATCATGGGACGAGAAACTTCGAAATAATGGAGTAAGCGCCAGTTACAAGAGTCAGTTTACAAGAGTCATTAGCATAGTTGAAATCTACTTCACTGAATAGAGATTCCAGTTATCTGTGGTTTGCATGTCATAGACTAAGTAGGTAAGTTTCCTATATAAGAATGTATTCAGTCTTCATTAATAAATATAGAAGTGAGTGTAGCCTCATCGTGTGTGTGTTTCGCATATTTTTAAGTTGGTATCAGAGCTATGGGGAGAGGTGCGTAAATTTATAGAATTCCGCAGGTCCCTCCTCTTGAAGGGTGCGGCGACACACTACTCAAACTTTCCTCACAACGAATATGGAAAAATTTATGCATTCAAGTTGTGTATTACAGTGCGAAAGGCTTTAATGATTTCCGTAGTCTACTGTAGCATGAGGTGCAGACTCCCCGTAGTCTACTATAGCATGAGGTTCGGAAACCCTTGTGTTTGCGCATGCGTAGGTTCGAGCTGGAGAAGGGATGTTATTTCCTTGAGGGTGTTGGGGTGAGGTTTTTCTCATGGCCAAGTGAAGGAGCCACCTATTTTCATTGTTGTGGATCAAACCATTCTCCACGACCATTGTTGACGTGAGAGTGATTCTCACGATCCGTTCTTCAAACAAATCGTGAAGGCAAAGTGGCAAATCTGGTGCGGTGAGCGTGGATCCCCATTGGATCGTGAATGCAAAATTCGCGTGAGCTTGTGGCTGCATGTCATTTCGAGGAGGGCCATGAGCTTTGCATGCCTCGATTTGCATGTGCTTTGCATGCTTATAGTTTGCATGCTTGGAGTTGAAGGAAGACTGCATCGTGAGTTTTTTTCTAATTCTTTATATTAAAGTGGATCTTTTTTTTCCACTTTTTATTAAGTGAAGCGTGAGGTGAAGAGGGAGTTTTTCATTTTTTTATTAAAGTGGATCTCTTTTTTAATTTTATTAAAAGTGGATTTTAGTTTTGAAGTATAAACTTTAAAAAGTGGATAATTTGGATATTAAGGTGTATGCATGATTTAAAGGTTGATATATGCATGTGAGGTGGTGTTATGATTTAAAGGTGGATGCATGTGTGATTTAGGCTGATAACAGAGGTAGAATTGGATCAGTGGATCTGAAGGCAGAGCGATGGATTGCTCAGCATAGGAGAAAACTCAACAGAAAGTTTCATATCCTTGGTGTTTCACTTGCATAGAATATCTTGCAATGATGGCGAATCCATTGGCAGAGACCTACCTCAACGAAGCCAACAAGTTAGATGGCTCAAACTTCATTAACTGGAAATTCAAGATGCAGATGCTCATGGAAGGCTATGGTGTATGGAACATTGTGAAGGGAACTGAAGTGAAACTTGATGCGGCTATAGGTGTGATAGTAGCACAGATCCAAGATTGGGAAAAGTGTGAAAAACAGGAAAAGGTATGGTTGCACATGTCAGTTAAAGATAGCATAATTCCACATATTAGATAAGATACAACTTCTGCTGAAACATGGACAACACTTAAAACATTGTATGAAACTAGCAACACAAATCACATTTTGTTCGTGGAAACTAAATTTCTAGGCATTAAGATGGATGGAAATAAATCTCTTATTTCATTTTTGGGTTGTATTAAAGAGGTGAAAGACAAGCTAGTAAATATAGGGGAAACTGTTTCCAACACTAATCTCGTCACTATTACCTTAAATGGTATGCTAGAAGATTATCATATGTTCATAATAGGTCTCACAGCAAGGGAGAAACATCCTATGTTTGAAGAACTGTCAGGTATTTTGCTGCAAGAGGAAGAGAGGCGCAAGAATCTGAAGCCTCAAAATAAAGATTTGTCACTGTGCTCAAATAAGAGATCTGCGACAGGGAGATCAGGAGAAAGAGGCAGAGGAGGTAGTTCATGGGAGAGAGGTGGTTCATGGTAAAGAGGAAGTTCATCGTAGAGAAGACAATCTCCAAATCATGGTATGCAATCTGACAGGAATGAGTCAAAGAGTTATTTTTATTGTGGTTGACTTGGAGATATTGTTAAAGACTTTCATAAGAAGAAAAGTGATGAGGCTAGGAATAAAACTAGAACACATTCAGGTAATTATGCAGAAAAATCTTCAAATCAAGATATTAGATTATTTATTTCTAGTGATGATATTGATGAACCCCCAAATTTTGAATCATGGGATCTTAGGTTGATTGTGTCTAATGCTTCTTTATCTTCTGAAACAAATGATTCTGATGCCTGGTTTGTGGATTCTGGAGCATCAGTACATATGACTTGTAATAAGAACTAGTATGCTAATTTTAAAGAAACACAGAATGGTGCGAGCATATATCTTGGAGATGATCACGCTCATCAGATCAAGAGATATGGAGACATTCCTGTGACATTTTCGAATGGTACAGTTGATCACATTCGCAATGTTGTTTATGTGCCAGGAATAAAGAAAAAAATGATCTTTGTGTCCACCATTACAGATCAGAACTTGAAGGTTGAGTTCTTCAAGAATCATTGCATAGTGAAGGATCTGTTGAACCATTTCAAAACTGTTGCAACGGGAGTTAGAGCAGGAGGCCTATACAAACTTGATGTTACCAACAAAACACATCATGCACTAACTTCTGCAACTATGCCAATAGAGATTCTTTGGCATCAAAGGTATGGACACATCAATCATCCTGATTTATTGTTATTACAAAAAAAGAATATGGTTGAAGGAATTCCCATGTTAAAGAATGAGAATGTTGCATGTGATGTATGTGCATTAGGAAAGATGCACATAGATGAATTCCCCTCTAATCATGATAATAAAAAGAGAGATTTGTTAGATCTTATGCATATTGATGTTTGTGGGCCTATATAGACTAGGTCTTTAGGAGGTGCATTTTACTTTCTGTTATTTATTAATGATTGCACGAGATACACATGGGTTTACTTCCTTAGATGAAAAAGTGATGTTTCTGAGTACTTTAAGGAATTCAGAACCATGGTGGAAAAATAGATAGGAAAATCCATCAAAATCCTCTGTTCAGATAAATGGGGAGAGTATAAATCAGGGGACTTCAACAAATATTGCAAATATCATGGAATAATACAACAGTTTATAGTACCTCACACTCCACAACAAAACAGAGTCCCTGAAAGGAAAAACAAAACTTTGGTAGAGTGTGCATGCAGTATGATGAAAGGTAAGAACCTCTCAAATGTTTTTTCGGCTGAAGCCATAAATATTGTAGTATATTTAAAGAATAGAAGTTCAACAAGGTGTCTTGATAATGTTACTCCTTTCGAGGCCTTGTATGGTTCCCAACCTATAGTTCACAATTTGAAAGTAGTTGGGTGTAAGGATTTTGATCATATTCTAAAGGAGAATGGGAAGAAATTGGATGCCAAAGAAATTAAATGTATTTTCATTGGGTATTGTTCTAAATTCAAAGAATACAAGTTGTTTGATCCCGCTACTCACAAAGTATTAGCAAACAGAGATGTACTTTTCCATGAGCAGGAAGCAAGAAATCAGGACGACAACTGTCATGAGGAATGCCATAGAATTATTGATGAAGGATTTAAAGAAGAGCAGTAGCAACAACAACAACCACAACAATAACCCTCACTGCACCGACAGTAGCAACAACAATAGTAACAACAACAACAACAAGGACTCAGTGATATGGACAATTCAAGCAATCACAGTTCACCTAGAGGTGAAGACATATCTTCACAAAGGGGGGAGGAAGATAATCAGTTGAGAAGATCTTCACGACAGGTTCGACTCCCTGAGAGGTATAAAGACTATGCCCTAATGAGTAGCATTTCAAATGTCATAGAACCCATGAGTTTTGCTGAAGCCAATGAACATGATGAATGGAAGAATGCAATGGAGGAAGAATATGAATCTATAATGAAAAATAATACTCGGGAATTGACTGAATTGCCTAAACATAAAAATCCCATTGGATGCAAATGGATATACAAACCCAATTTTAAATCAGATGGTAGTATAGATAAATGTAAGTCTAGACTGGTGGAAAAGGGGTATTCACAAACAAAAGGTATTGATTATGCTGAAACATTTGCACCAATAGCCAAATTGAATACTATCAAAATGTTAATTTCTTTAGCTTCAAAGTACCATTGGAAGATACACCAGTTAGATGTTAAATCTGCATTTTTGAATGGTAAGTGAAAGGAAGAGGTTTACCTTACTCAACCTGAAGGGTTTTTGGAAAAGGAGAAAGAAAACTGAGTGTGTAAGTTAAAGAATTCATTGTATGGACTAAAACAGACACCTAAGTTATGGCATGAGAAGATAGACTCTTTCTTTCTTCAACAGGTTTTTATGAGGAGCAAGAGTGATCCAAATCTGTTTACCAAATTTGATGAGCAAGGGTATATAGTATTGATTTCTTTATATGTTGATGATTTGATAATTACAGGAAATGCAGAGAAATTAATTGATGAAATGAAGGAGCAGTTGTCACGGATATTTGAAATGAAAGATCTTGGTGAGTTACATTACTGCCTAGGTCTTGAAGTTTGGAGAAATGCAGGCCAAACTTTTGTTTGTCAGAGTAAGTATATTACAGAAATACTTAAGAGATTTAAAATGGATCAATGTAAGTCTTCTAGTGTTCCCATGCAGTAGAATGTGAAACATTTTTGTGATGATGGTTCGAAGGAGGTGAATGGCACTATGTAGAGACAAATGGTGGGTAGTTTGAATTATCTCACCACAACCAAATCTGATATTGCATATTCTGTGAGTGTGTTAAGTCAGTTTATGGCGAAACCTCATGAAAGCCATTCGAATGCAGCAAAGGAAATACTAAGGTATCTAAAAGGAACACTTGATTATGATATTAAATATACTGATGCATTTGATGTTGAGTTGACAGGTTACTCAGGTTCTGATTGAGCTGGTAATCCGGATGATCAAAAATCAACCACTGGATATGTGTTTGGCATTAGATCCGGGGTTATTTCATGGAGCAGTAAAAAGCAGCCTACTGCATCTTTGTCTTCTACTCAAGCAGAATATAAAGCCTTGTGTGAAGTAACTTGTGAAGTTGTTTGGTTAAGAAGACTTCTTCAAGATGTTGGAGAAGAATGAAAGGAACCTACGATGATCAAATGTGATAATCAAAGTTCAATCAATATTGCGAAAAATCCAATTTTTCATGCAAGGACAAAGCATGTTGAAGCTCAATTTCATTTTGTGAGAGAAAAGTTGCAGTCAAATGAAATAGCTCTTATGTACTGTAATACTAGTGAAAATGTTGTTGATATTTTCAGTAAGACTCTTTGAAAGATTAAGTTTGAGTTGTTTAGGGAGATGTTAGGTGTAGAAGTCAATCCATTCTCCATTAACGGGGAGACTTGGAAATAATGCAGTAAGCGCTAGTTACAAAAGTCAGTTTACAAGAGTCATTAGCATAGTTGAACTCTACTTCACTGAATAGAGATTCCAGTTATCTATGATTTGCATGTCATAGACTAAGTAGGTTAGTTTCCTATATAAAAATGTAATCAGTCTTCATTAATCAATATAGAAGTGAGCGTAGCCTCATCGTGTGTGTTTTTCTCATATTTCTAAATAGAAATTTGGGAAGCAAACAATTCTAATTTCAAAAAGAAAATTATGTGAATTCGAGCTATGTTCTCATGCATGTAATATAAATGGAATGTTTTTTATTTGGGAATAAAATGAATTTAAATTACTACGGATTTCGAAAAGAAAACATAGTGAATTCTAGGCATGTATAATATAATCGAGTGTTTTTTTTATCTGGGCATAAAATGGATTTACTTTACTAAATATCGACATAGTTTCGGAAAGAAGATAGCGTGAATCCTCGCTCTCTTCTTAATCAAAAAGAGCATATCATGAATCCTGGTTCTCTATTCATTCAAAAATTGAAACATGAAACGAAATTATTAAAAAAAAACAGAAAAAAATTATTGAATAATTTATGTGCTTTCGTTGAGTTTGATTCATAGGTAATTTAGATATTAAATAAAGACAAATTAACCGAAAATTATTTTTTTAATAGATTAGTTAAGCTAATTTTAATAATTAATTTTATTAATAATTATATTTTATTATTAATATAGTTTAGATATTAAAAAGAGATAAATTAACAGAAAATTAATTTTTTAAATAGAATATTTAAGTTTATTTTAATAATTAATTTTATTAATAATTATATATTATTATTATTAGTATTATTTTATTATTATGAATAATGTTTTGTTAATTTTTTTTTAATCACTAATTTTTTTTTAATGGTATTGTATATATCATTTAATTTAAGATATTACCCTACATTAAAACCTTAAAAACAAATATTGATATGATTTTTTTTTAATGGTATTGTACATATCATTTGATTTAAAATATTAAAAATAAATATTGATATTTTGATTTAAAATATTAAAAATAAATATTGATATGGTGATGTAAATTTCTATGATAATATTTTTAGAATATGTAACTCCTACTTGTATTATGTGTAATCATATGTGAAGTTGTTATGATTATTGGTCATATTATGTAATGTGCTTATGATTGATACAAGGTAACTTTGTGTCGTTGTAGTGGATATTTGTTTTACTTGGGTTGAAATGTTGTAATTGAGCATATGTGTTGCAAGGGTGCATAATTGGTTGTACATGACACCCTAGAGTTTTGGTCCAACCTGTAAATCTTAGTAGTAGGCAAGTTGATTTCACTAGCTTTGTTGTAATGTTGTAATTGAGCATATGTGTTGCATGGGTGCATGATGGCTTATACTTGACACCCTAGAGTTTTGATCCAAGTTGTAAAGTATAGGATCAAGTTGTGGAATTAACAACTAGGTAGGTACGAGGGTGGGAGATGTACTTGTATGATAGCTTGACGTTGACTAAGAGAAATTATATCTTTGATTAAGGGGGATAAGGTGAGATGGAGTAATCTCATAATGTGAGGGCTCAGACCAAGTTATGATTAAAGGGGAGTCTAATGTGTGGATGAATCATGTAGGTGAAAATGATTCCTAGAGAACTAGTGAGTACATCGTATGGTACCAATGTATCTCAGTAGATGGATTTCTTTTTATATGGACATTAACGATTTTTATACATGTACCATATGAAGGAGGAAGCAAGTTCAAAGATGAAATCCATAGTGAAGAAAGCTTAGTCCAATGGAATCCAATGATAGTTCTTATGGTAGTGTTCAGATATCAATGAAGATGATAACATAAGAAGATCAAATGACTGCAAACAAACGAAGAACAAATTTTGAGTGGTGTGTTGAACAATAACATACTCAAGACCATATGTTAATGTGAGTCACACATTGTATTTGTAGCAAGTCTATGATTTCATGTTCTAAGTGGTGGTCTTTGAAAAGTTTGAGTGTGTACCTAGTATTTTCATTAGTGGAGTATGTAATGTATGTACCTATATCTATGTAACATGTAAAGGGAATATTTCTCTAAGACCTCGATAGATATGCTTACCCCTTTTGGCATGTGTCCTAGATAATTTGGATAGCTTGTTGGTATAGTGTAGTAACCTCTAAGATAGAGTTATTTTAGACTAGGATGGACCATGCTATTGGTTTTAGTCTCTGAGAGGTTCTACATTCAACCAAAGTTTATCAATAGGTTGAATGAACCATGTACATGAAGGACGTTCTTATTAGACCAGAGGTTGTAGCGACACACATGCATTCCGATGGATGGTTGTTCCTTTATATGGACGTTGACACTTTGGTGATATTTGTATGATCGAGGTGAGATATGAAAGTGCCAAAATGGACTAGAGATAGACTTTGTTGATCACGAGGTTCTTTCATTTATAGTGGATCATGTGTTGTAGAAGAGAATGTATTAATGAAGATCTAGGGTGATGGAGATTAAGACAAATGCTTGTTAAAGAAAAGTGTTATAATACTTAACTTCTACTTGTATTATGTGTGAACATATTTGACATTGTTATGATTATTGGTCATTATTGGGTAGAGTTATTCTCTACTAGAAGAGTGTGTTCCTAGTCTTTAGGAGGTGGTAAGATCTGGTTGAATTTGAAAGATTCTCTCCAAGTAAATAGTTCTATGTATAGTGTGAGGTTGAAATATTTTCTTAACTACATGATCAAAATATTTTGTATATCTTAACATAATCTTGTTGTATTTATATGTATCTATTACATTAATTCAATAAAGAGCTTCCAACATTGTTGATGTGTAATACTCTACACTCTCATTTTAATGAATATTAATTTAATAACCTTTAATATAGACAAAATATTTTTCATATTAATTTAATAAAGAGATTTCAACATTGTTGATTTGTAATACTCTACACTTCCATTTTAATGAATATTAATTTAATAACCTTTAATATAGAAAAAATAATTTTAATATTTTGTTATATTTTTAGTTAAATTTTAATAACAAATAAATAAAATTACCTTTAATTGTCATGAATTAACCTATTAGAATTCTAATTTTACATAAACTTTAAAAAGTACTCTTCATTTTCTATCCTATTAAGATTGCATAAACATCTCTGACTATGTAGTACCTGAAAAATAGTCTTACATATTTATAATACCTATGTGCATCCAGAGATTCTACAAATAAACAACTATCGATAATATCGATATGGCCGGGAGCTCAGGTGACTTCTGTACATGCAATGAAATACGCAATTACATTTTATAGTATTAATTACATTTTATAGTATTAAATATTGCCGGAACGAGAGATATGGCACCGATCCGAGCTCTGCAAGAACAATTGGCCCACAGATAAACCATACATTTTTATTTTACCTATATTACTATTAATATTTCATATAAATAAACCTTGAAACAACTCCTCTAAGAAAGGATCTCAGACTGAAAGCTATATTGTTTTAAGAAATTGATTATTGTAAAAAATAGAGTATTGTAAGAATAATTATAGCTCTCGACAATAAGAATCATTGAATGAACTATTCTGGTGCAGGGGAGAAAGGAACCTAAGGAGCTCATTTGCTTTCTGCTTTGTCCTTGGTGAACAGCCCATCTGCAACAGAAAAAGCAGTCTCTCAAGGGTGCCCATCTGGACAAATTCTTTCAGCAGCTTTTCTTCTGCAGAGTTGAGGCAGACTCTCAATAGAATCCCAACTGCATAGTTAGTTCCAGTATCAGACACGGCCAGCAAACTTCTAACAATAGTCGGTACCGCTAGGGCATGGCCCACTATGGCAGACCGGCCTTCTGAAATGGTAGAAAGTGCCTCCAAAATCGCCAACGATTGCTCTGCCATGTCTGTGTCTGCACCAGGAAGAAGCTCAATCAAACGAGTAACGACACCTGCTTTGGCGATCTTCACTCTATTTTTAGTCACACTACACAAAGGAAATAATGCCTTCAGACTGGCCTTCATGGCTGAAGGATATAGATTTTCGTCAAACAGCGTCAGCAGTCCGTCTATGATTCCGTCTTTCGTTCCAATTTGTCTAGAAGAATTTCTGTCGTTTGCCATTTTTTCCACAATAGATGCTACGTTCATTCTCGCCTCCAGATTGCACTTTGCCAACACCCATTCCAGGGTTGCCAGTACAGAATGCCTCATGAAAACTCTTCTATTACATATATCATCCACAGAGAACAGTGAAATTGCACCGATTGCTTCTTCCAATGCCTCACGATCTGCACCCATTTCAGAAATCAGCGAGGCCTCCGAATCCAAAACATGGATAAGAACAGGAAAAACTCCTTCGGATAAGAGAAACTGTCTTTTCCTCTCGCTGGCCCTCGCTAGACTTCTCAGGTTCTTCAAAGCTTCAAGTCTATCTGGAGTTGCGTTTTGAATATCCTGAATTATTTGGGGCACTTTTCTCGGCTCTGCAACGGGCTTAGGTGTCGAAATTCTGACGAGGCCATTACAACTGTTGGCAACGGACCATTGCTGTATCAGTCTGTAAAGAGTATGATTGGGGATGAGCTCTTTGCTGTGAAGAATCTCGAGAGTCGCTGGACATACATTGTTTCCATCGTTCAACCATTTTTCAATGGAAGCTCGGTCGTAGGTCATTCCCGTGGATAGGATCACTGGGTCCGTCATCAGTTCCAAAGATATGGGACACTTGAATAAGGGCGGGATAGACACCGATATAGAGAGATCCACACGTTTATTTCCTGTCTCTGACAGCATTCTTTACAAGCTCTTTAAATCTATAACCCCCTATGTTGGAAACCCTAGCTAGCAAAGCGAAACCATCACCAGACAATTAAAAAGCTTGTAGGTCTTTAAGAAAATATCACAAGGCCGTCGACCACTTACAGAGAGGAGAAGTATTGAGGTCAATATCCTTGATCTACGGCTCACAAACAGTGGATCATATAACAAATCACCATAAGACAAAAAATAAAGTTACCGCTGGCGGATTATCAGAGCAGGAAACCATGGATCTACATAGATAGATACTATTCCCAAACCTGTTTAGAGCATAAAAAAATATGATGAAAAACTTCTAAAAGAATGAAAAATCAAGAGATGATCACAAGAAAAAACTTCTAGGGTACGCAGATAAACTAACAAAATTATGAACCAAAACCGAAATTACAGAAGCTGTGATACGAATCTACTTTCCAAAAGCTTTACGACGCGGAAAGTTGAGGACCTCTACATAAATGAAAAT
>JZKD02S1386946.1:59153-72596 GCA_000966675.3 Picea glauca
CAGTCACTTCAGAAGTCTTCACCTTTGTCCTCGGTCAAGTCCTTTTTTAGGATCTTAGTCTTTGTCATCTGCCTTCAATAATTCTTGGACAACAAGCACATTAATCACAATTTTGTG
This sequence comes from Picea glauca, assembly GCA_000966675.3. NCBI lineage: Eukaryota > Viridiplantae > Streptophyta > Pinopsida > Pinales > Pinaceae > Picea > Picea glauca. Next base: position 59,271 of record JZKD02S1386946.1, read on the forward strand.
CAAAAACATCTTACTGTTGTTCAAAAATCAAAAGGAAATTTTTATAATCTTAGCACAATACTTATCTGTGTAGTTTGTGGATTTTTATCCACATGGTAGTTTTTTTATCCATGCTCATCACTTTCCTTGATGTACTCATTAGGTGCATGATTCCAAGTCAATAGTTCATAGGAGCTATCTTGATTTCGTCTTCCTTTCCAAGGTTTTTCTGCACGGGAAACTACCCACTATGTTCATGATTCCAATAGTTTATAAGAATTTTTAAGGTCTTCTCTTCCTTGTAGTCACTCAACCTCCAGGCCTAGGCTCAGGCATCCCCTTCACTATTATACTGTCCCTCAGGCGATCCATCTTGCCCTGCCAAAGTTTTCTCGCACAGGAAAATTTTAGAGACTCTATCGAGTCTTACAGTCGAGGCATCCCTCAGACTTGCTCTGTCGAGGTGTACCTCCAGCTTGTGTTACCTCAACACAATAATTTTCAGGAAATCATGGCTTATCACGGGGTTTTCATGGCTCAGCAGTAGACATGTTCATCATATTCATCTTTGACATCCCTCATCTGTCCTTTCTGGACATGTCTTTTCTTCTCACCTGTATCACAAGTATACAAAATTGATGAGACATCATTATAAATTCTAACTTTTAGAATTTTATTGCAAATCTGTCACCCACAGATTTTTCCAATCTCACAATTTGTTTTCATATTTGTTCTGCATAGGAACCAGATTCATAATTATGGGAATTTCCTTCCCATAACGGTTTTGCTCAGGAGGTAATTGGCCTTCCTTATGGGCTTACAATGTTTCCATATCCATGACCCCTTTGCTTCCTGCACTTTCAACTTCAATCGGCCAAATAACTTATTAGCTTTTCCATGCATATACATTTTATTGCACCTTTACAACATCGTCACAACAATTTCAGAATTGTGCATACTTAAAAATTAAATTACTTTCTCAAAAAGGAAATACCATTCCTTATATTTTTTCTCAGTAGGAAATCGATCTTCCTTATGGACTTACAACACTGCCATATCCAAGATCCTTTCCTCCCTGCAATTTCATTCTTTACACAACCAAACAATTGTTAGTTTTTCGTGTACATTACCTTTTTCAAAAATCAAGTATACTAATAGTCCCGGTCATTTCATCTATTCAAGGATTCAAAGCAAAAGGATACATCACCCCTTACCTATGCATCATTCCAGCCTACCAATTTTTCAAAATGTGACTCAGATATCAATTGATTTTAATGAATGCGCCAACATTTGTGGCCACATTGATACCCAATGCACCCCTACATTGATTTCAATTTTGTCACACTTTATGACAGGTTCTTGGTCATGGTGGTTTGAAACATAACCAACCTCTCCACCACATGGCCTATTCGTTTTCATTCATTCTTACAACATGACCATTCTTCCTTCTATAGGCCGATCACAATCCCAAATTAGTACACATGAAACTTAAAAGTTTCGCATGAATGCACCCAAGCATTATGCCTTCATTAATAACCAAGGTGCCAACAGTCATGGCCACCCAAATTTGGTTTTCCCTAACACCTATACAATGTGAGTAGAAATGTTGGAAGGTCCTCCTTCCTCAATGGGAAATCCATTATCTGTCCTTTATGCAAATATGCATTTCCTTTAAGTAATTCCATGCAATGTGTTATCTATGAGCACTTATGTTTCCAATCGTTCCTTGATTGGTCCATGTTTTCATGAAATATCAGTTCATGAATTCTTCTGAGGGTTACAATCGGTCTTTACTACTAGAGGTTCACGCCTCCATCATTCAAGTTCTCCTTCATGAATCATACCCTACTTGGGTATCCATGGCATACCACTGCCCTTTCAATTTTCATGCATACCATGAGACAATAAAATATTTCGGAAGGAGTTCTTACCAAATCCCTTCATACCTTGTGCAACATAGGCACAAATATCTTTATACTGGTTCTTGGCTTCTAGCACTCTCTTTCTGATCTCTACCTCATCAACAATGCTTTAGCGGGATTTTCACAGTCCTGCCAACAATCTTTCGACCGCAGCCTCCCCATGGTCACCCTCTTCTTGAGGTTGTCCATTATTGTCAAATGTATTTCTCAACAGTTCCAATCTTATTTATTTCTACACATGACATACACCATAGTCACATTCATCGTCATGTAAATTAAAATGAAAGTGCCATAGCATTTAAATTATTAAAATATTTTCATACATGTCCCAGCATATCCGTATGTACTTCATCACACTATCCTTAATGTTTTCATGAGTGCAACACAACAGTTCTCAATCATTTTCACAGTATTACAACCATCATCACTATGGTGTCAAAACATTTTCGTTCATCAACGTACTAGCTTTCTCATCCTGTAAAATTTATAATGCACAACAAGGAAAGAATTGAGGGCTCTCCCCTTCTTCAAATTGTTTCTACATCGCCTAGGAATTTTTAGCCCGACCGAGTTATCTCTAAGGCCTCATTGTCTCTTCTCTACTTTTGCAATTATATTCCCTATCGGGATCTTCTTGCTCTTTTCCTTGAGTCGCCTTGGTTAGGCATCACCCTAACCCTTTTTGGGATACTGCAACATGCTTTAATAAAAACTCTTTGCTCATAATGAATCATGAACATGTGCATCCTACACACTTCCATTCGGTTATCAGAATGGTTGATATTCAGTTGTTAGTCTTCTATTAATTACATGATTCTTTCAAAATGTAATCCAGGATTCTTATATATAGGCAGGCCGTGCAGCCCATTGTCCAACCTTCAACAATTATTAGGGTTGTGACTCTGTTCTTCTGAAAAATTCCTTACATAGTTCCTCCACTGGGAAATCCTTTGGTATGAAACTTCCTTGTTGCATATCCATCACTATCTTTGATGGCCTCGAGCTTGAATTAGCTTCAGCTTGTTAATAAGCATTCTTTAAGGGACATAGACATACTTTTCTGGTATGTATTCCAGATTATGCATCTACACATGTTCTAGGTTTTTTTGCTAACTTACATCCACGATGTACTTATCTATACTCATAATCGTAAGCATGTGTGCAGTTTCCATAGGTATATTTTACAGCCCACATGCATCTTTACTGTTAAGATCAGTCAATTCAGATTCATTCACAATCCTTCTCATGTGATGCTCAAAGGTGTAATCATTTGTCTCTTATTATGACAAGAGATAATCTTCGCTCATTTACCCTTTCAACTAATTATATTGGTACTTCCTGAGGAAATGGAATACATTCCCCTCAGGCTATTATTTGGAACAAAACTTTCATGACTCCCCAGAATGGAGTTAGCTATGCCTCCATAGTATTCATTTAATCTAGACAAGAGAAATACTTGCTTCACGTTTCACTCATCAGGGAAATCATATTGGGCCTCCAATATACTTATACTCTTACATCATACATGTGCATTACTTGCATGTTTAATATCATTCATACCTTACCAGTATTAATATCAGGCTTCCTATTATGAAGCTTCACAATGCATTAAACTCATGCACTCAAGTACAATTGAACACAACTAAGTATTCGTCATACTAGTTCACGCTTTCTCCTCATGTGACCACCAGTGGTGACCATGATTCGAACTAAAAGGCGATTCACATTTTGTGATTTCGGGATTCCTGTTGCAAGGAACTCTGGTTCCTCGATCCACGAAATCCAAAAACTCAAAACACTGAGCTAAGGTTTTCTCGGCTCTTTTATTCACATGACGCTTCACTCAGATCCTCGGGTCAACTCCTAGACACGCATCATGATCCCATGTTTCGGCAAATCCACGGACAATGCTCCACCATTTCCCAAACTTCTGATCCACGAGGGTCCAACAACCTGGATCCCACAATCCAGATCTCTCTGCCAATCAATGGTCCTGATCAAATCTCGACTTTCCACCTTTCGGGATTTTAGCGGAGTCTTCACCTCCTAACTCCCGATTTGAAATCCCCAAAAATGTGTATGCGTCAGATCAACAATCCACCACTTGTCTCGATCCAACATCTCAGGTTGGATGTTGGGATTTCATGACATGCGAGCTCTCAAAATTATACCCATTGAATTCTAAACCTCTGACTCCCAAAGATTCGATTAGACTGGATCTACAGTTCAGGTCATCCGCTAATCAACATCCCTGATTGAATCGATGATTTACCTTGCACGACTTTGGAAAGTCTTCACTTCTATTTTCCCAATAGCCGAAACCTTGAAGCTCTAGATCAACGAATCTCATTGATTCCAATCTAATGGATACTATTCCTCTTGAGTTTGTGAGTGATGAGAGGTTATCATCCTTATCTTCTCTGCTGATCTACTAGATCTAACGGTTCAGGAATTTCGGTATTCCTCCCTCCAAGAATTCCACCATCTGTTCATATTTTCAATGACTTCCAGCCATGAACTTGGCATCAAATCTTCTCGAATAATCCTCTGTGTTCAACCTCCGGAGCTTTCAAACTTTCACACAATCTTGTTTCTATATGCACTCCTTGTTCTCTATATGCACACTCGGCATATGAAATTTCCCTGCTATCTCTCCTAATATTTTAAGTTACTTACAGGACTAATCTCATAGTCATAACTCAGACAGATGTTACCCTCTCTTTATGGGAGCAAACAAAAAGGGTCACTCTTGGTAATTAGCAGTAGTCCCAAAGGAATCCTCTTAATCTTATTTAAATAGATTATCCTTGTTGTCGATTCTAACCATTATAGGTCAAATAATCTGACCCTACATATTTTCATCAGTCCTCTCAATCATGAGGAGTTATATGCTCAGGGTTTAGTCTTTTAATAATACAATAATTATAACCTTCTAAGCATCCTACCAGTCCTTACCATATTTCCTAAATCATGAAGGAGTTCTTCATGAGGATCTTAATTCTTACCTAACCAACCATCTCAATTGCAAGAGACTCTACCTGCTTTAGTAGTTAGCCATCGTCACACTATAACATAACAACTCAATTCATGTCCCTTTTATGGCTCGTGCAACTTCATAGAACAATTTATTCCACCTCTGTTATTCATACTCAGGTCTTATCAGTAATATTGGTCAGTGCATCCCTCCTCCTATAAGAGTAGTTATCATTTTGACAAAGGAACAATATAATTCGTTTGCTGGAATTCTGTAGAAATTCCCAAATTACAGTTTCATTCTATAGTCCTTCTCCTTAAAGAGAAAATGAAGATAACAATATATCCTTACATGACTCGTACATGAACCCAAGTAGGCCAAGTTTTGTAACCATGCTCTAATACAAATTTGTTACATACCCACTACGGAAAAAATAAAATTTTCTCTCTCCCTCAAGGGATAGAATCCTCGAATTCCTACGGGGGCCTAGCATAGGCTAGCTCTTCCCTTATCCACTTTCATGTGATCATTGGTTATGACCACAGGCCAAGCCAAGAGGCGCCTTTCGCATTTCGCGACTCAGCGATGCAAGATAGTCAAGTCTTTTGACTCTTTAAACCACGAAACCCAAAATCTTACCTTCGATGAGATCGACGGCTGGGAATATCCCCCTGATATGACAGTCCTCGTTGTATCGAGATTTCAGTAACCAGGAGTTCGAAATGTAGCGAACCATACCACTGGTCACTCCATTCCCCAAACTCTGATATGCAATTTCTTATATGAGATCCAACGATCCTCGATGATTTGGATCCAACGGTCTAGATCTTTTTGGAGTTTCGTGAACTGGGAGTTCATGATGAAATGAATCCAAATCTCTTGTCACTCCAATCCCCGACTTCTGATATGGGAATTCGTGTATGAGATCAACGACCCTCGTTGATCTAGATATGACGATCACTATCCCTCTTGCGCTTAAGGGTGTTGAAAGACACTCAATCTTAATCGTACGTCGAGGTTTCGTATACTAGGATTTTGTGACTTGCGAAGATGAGGGGTCTTTCCCTCTGGTTTCCCGGATGCCACAACACCGAAACTTATTCACACTAAACCGGCTCATCGACAGAGCGCATCAGGGTTTCGTATATCAGAATTTCACGACTTGCGAAGATGAGGGGTATTGCCCTCTGGTTTCTCGGATGATGAAAAGATGACCCGAAGCCACGTGTCCCTTCGATGGATGGCTGTGAATACTTCGAGATTTTTAGGACTTTGACGAGTCCTCTCTCCCCTTCATGCACCAGGTTAAACCAATGGTTCAGATCTGATTTCGATCAGATTCTATTTGTCACTCTTGAGATTTCATACGCTCTGAAACCTCCAAACGGTTTCTCGACCTCTTAACTCCATGCAGGATTCTTGCACACAACGTTGCGATCCTTCCTGATCTTTTTCAGGACTTAAGGAGTTCTCTGTTTGGTTTTCCTCACAAAGAGCCTGTGCCAATCTGTACTACCTCTCCTGAGCTTAACAAACTTCGTCCTCCAAGGGACTCTAAACAATTAGGAGGGTTGGCATGCGTACATGAAACTGTGTCCAGGGTCGATGAACACACAGTTCATGACTCTGGCTTATGCCTCCGTAGGACACAATAATTTACGAGTATAAAATGATCTCCTAACTATATAATTTCTTTTTGGCCTAGTTATACAATCAAGAAGAAATAAGGGGGATACAGTATATCCATTAAGAAATATGTACAATTCCTGAAACATACACATTATAACCAATTCATACACAGTTACAACTAAATTACACAGTGTAGGAAGTAACTTATCTATTATAGGTTGTCTCCTTCCACCCGACCATAGGCACAGAGGCATTCATTCTTAGCACTCTGGCCACCCTTGTGCCAAGCCATGATATCACCAGGGAATCTTCACACTTCTCGAGGGTTCTTCCTCCATTTCCTCTTTTGTTTGGGTCATGTTCTCTGTAAATTAGAGCTTTCTCTCTCGGTTATGGACTCAACAAGGTTTCTTAGATTCTCCTCGGCATCAAGTTTGTGGCCTTCAGTTCGTAACTCACTATAGAGCTCTACGCATCTCCCTTGCGAGGTCACGCTCTTCCTTGTTTAGTGTCTCCTCTCCCATGTGTATCCCTCTTACCTTGGAAGGTTTTTTGACCTATCCTGTTCCTTTTGTTAGAAGGAAGATCAGGTCTGCAGGTCCCTGTGGTACTTCGGGCTGGAAACCCATGTTTCCATTCATGGGGGTGGTTGATAATTCAACCACCAGTCCTTTCTTCATTAACTGGTTTTCTTTCCTTGGGATTCGAAGGAGGTTAGTCATCCTTATCAAGGGAGATTTGGGGTTATTTGATATATGAACCCTCTTCTATAGTTTTCACATTCTTCCTCTAGTGATATCATGGCCAGTACTTTCAAGGCTTCATCCCCACAGTCAATTATTGGAAACTCAAACAATAATACATTTACGTTGTCCTCATGCATTAGCATGGTGATTCCTAATTTATGATTAATTACAAATTGGGGGAAACAGGGTGTTACAAGTATGCTCTCATGAATGGCTTGATCTATGTAAAACATTGTCTTTCCATCCTTTTTCCTTTGATCTTTCAAGAAATCCTTCTTAGCTTGTGTGAGAGAATTGTATATTAACTGATCTAATGGTTCCACATATCCATTCTCAACTATATCCCATACATGTTGACCTCAGAACAATTCCTTCATGGTCAAGGACCACATATCATGATTCTTTCCTATAAAAGTGGGAGGTTGTAGATTTGAGGTAGAAGTCATATTTCACCTTATGATAGAGAAGTTGCTTTGATAAACTTGTTCTGATAGAACCTTCTCTTATAAAATTGCTCTTGATGGACCTTCTCTAATACTAGATCTAGATTTATAGTGCACAAATTATTCTACGCAGTGCAGTTTCAAATACTATGAGCCACAAAACTCCGTCACTGAACTCTCAAGACTTATCATGCAGTGGAAAACCTACTTGATTTTACTGAACACTTTGATAAAATACTTAATACAATTATTTACGGATGCATAATAACACAGTGATATGCTTATCACATAAACTTAGAAATACACATGAAATTTGTTAACACACAAACTACTTGACATTAATAACTTTGGTGTAACCCACGAAAACAAAATAAAATAAGTGTGACAAGATTCATCTCAAGCAACCTCTAAACAACTTTTGCAACTTAAAACACATACACAAAGGTTGAGCTCTTAGTATTCTTGAAATACCTTCAGTTGTTGCTTCTCCTCTCGATTCTTCTCTCTGCATTGCTTCTCGACTAACTAAATACTCACACACATAAAGACTATGACTAAGACTTCCTATAGAAGTAAAATAGACTCAACATTAAAGACTACAATTAATTAGGTTGACTCCTCATATACTTAACTGAACCCGATAAAGATAAAGATAAGTTCAATTGATAACTCCCCTGCTTGCTGACTTACCTAGACTGCGTTTGAGTAAACTAGTGACTTTGCATTTATAGACTGACAGACTGACAATTAGTCTCAGTGACAAAAATACTGACAAATTGACTGAGTGACAAATCCACGGAGACTTGAAAATGTCACAGACTTGTAATTATTATTTCCAACACCATTGTTGTATGATTCTGCAAAGAGTGTGATTGTAATGAGCTCTTTGCTGTGAAGAACCTTGAGAGTCACTAGACATACATTGTTTCTATCGTTCAACCATTTTTCAATGGAAGCTCGGTAGTAGCTCATTCTGGTGGATAGGATCATTGGGTCAGTCATGATTTCCAAAGATATAGGACACTTGCCTAAGGTCATGATAGATATTGATATGTAGAGATCCACATCTTTCATTCTTGTCTCTGATGAAATTCCTCACAAGTTGTTCAAATCTATAACCCCGTATGCTGGAAACCCTAGCGAGCAAGGAGAAACCATCATCAAACAATTAAAAAGATTGTATGTCTTTAATAAAATATAACAAAACCATCAACCACTTACAGATCGGAGAAGCATTGAGGTCAGTATCCCTGATCTATTGCTCAAAAACATTATATTATATAACAAATCACCATAATGTTGAGTTGTAATCCCGTGATCTAAATTAGTTAGTACAATTGTTATTTTACAATTACTCCCATTTTGAAATGATATAAATGTTCTTTGTTAGTATTTATATAGTTCAATATGAAATCAATCAACCAATGTTCATTCCCAACATTTCTGTATTCTTCTTTTATTTCCATTTTCATGGTATCAGAGCTAGGTTGGGAGAAGGAGCTTCTAATTCCTGTTGCTGCTTCCGTGTCTCTCTTCCACAGTGAAGAAAATACCATTCTGAACGTTGAGTAAGAGCTTACTATTCCTGTTGGTGCTTCCGTGTCTCTCTTCCACAATGAAGAAAATACAATTTTGAATGTTGAGTTTCTATCTGTGCAGCCTACTAGTTTGAATATTCTCAGCTAGTTTGAAGAATTGGCAACCAGTTTGAAGAATTTGCCATCCAGTTTGAAGAATCTGCCTGCCAGTTTGAAGAAGTGCCATAGTGCTACCGTCGGTTTGGAGAAGAGTCATTGTCGCATTGGAAGAGGGTGTGGATGAGAATTACAGGATTGGAATTCCCTTACTCTGGATTTTTCTAAAGAGTATTTATAAAAATTTGGAGTTTATTTAAAGTTTCACTGAAATCTGAAAAATTCACTTGAAGTTATATAAAAAACAAATTGTGGCTGATATTTTGGAAATAGAAAAATAATGTCTAGTTCTTGGTCAATTCAAGCACCAACTTTAGTTGGTTCCAATTATGATTTTTGGAGTGAGAAGGTGAAATCCATTTTCCAAGGTCAGGGATGTTGGGATTGTGTTGAAACAGGGTTCATAGAACCCGATGCAAATGTCATTGCAGTTATGACTATTGTTCAAAGAAAAACATTAGAGGAACTTAAGAAAAAAGAAGGAAAATCCAAATCATATATTTTATTTTCTTTAGATGATTCTATATTTCCTAAAAATTTTGGTGTCAAGACTACTAAAGAAGCATGGGATACACTTAAGTTAGCTTATAAGGGTAATGATAAAGTGAAAACTATGAGACTTCAAACCCTTAGAATTCAATTTGAAACCCTCAAGATGAGTGAGTCAAAAAGTGTTGATCAGTTTATGACTAAAGTTATGGGTATTATTAATTGCCTTAGGATTAATGGCAAAAAAAAACTCACAGACCAAAGAGTTGTTGAAAAATTTCTTAGAAGTTTACCTAAGAAATTTGAAATGGTAGTTACTTCTCTTCGTGAGTCAAAAGATCTAACTAATTTTTCTATAGAAGAATTGACTAGTTCATTGTTATCTCATGAAGCAAGGATGACCTTGGATCTTGGTACTTTAGAACATGCATTTTAGACTAAGGTGTCCATGGACATAGGTAGAGGCAGAGGTTTTCACGGACGTGGTAGAGGAAGTTCTCAAACAAGAGATAAACCTAAACAAACAAAAGACAAGTCAGAGTAGTCAAGATCGTCTTCACAAGATCGTGGTCAGAGATGGACAAGTAAATCAGAAATCCAATGTCGTTATTGTAAAAAGTTGGGTCATCATATATATGAATGTCATAATTTGTAGTTTAGAAATAAAGCTAATGTCATAGAAAGTGAAACATCTGATACTTTGTTTCTTTTATGTCAAGTATCTCAGCAAATTCTTGACAAGAATGTTTGGTTACTAGATAGTGGATGTAGCAATAATATTAGTGGTCACAATGATTTACTTTCTAATCTTGATACATGTTTTATTACTTGATCCAGGAGGTTACCTAGGCTCAGAAAATGCTAAAAAATGAAATTTCTCATAATTGCGTGAAACCAATTCCATTGCGATCATCTCATCGTGTCGATTTCGACCATATTTTTACTTTCTCAAACACACTATGTATGCGAAAGTTATTGCACTCTGATCAGATTCTCAAATAGCTAAAAAGTCAAAGGACTGGAAAAAAGTCAATGTTGATGTCAACATGACATCACCAAAGTTTTTTAATGATGCTGACGTGGAAAAAGAATGTGTTTACAAGTGGCGACCTGTGACGGGGTAGATGTGGATGACATATCCAATCAAAATTAGACACGTGGTGATTTTTGGTCAAATATGGTGATGCCACATGACCCAGGCATGGGAATCCATGTGGCACCCAGTCAACAGTCAAATGGAAAGTTCCAAAAATAAGTTTGGGGTCCATGGGTTTTGAACCCACGACCACCACCAAGCCCAAGCGCCTTGAAAAAGATCCCTTTTACCAACGTGCCACCATGTTACTTATTAAAACATGTCCCACTTTATTTTATAAATTTTTAATATTGTAATGTGGAAAAAAAAGTGGGGTGGGGGGGTGGCGCTAAGCCCTAACCCATGGTTGCATGCGGTAATGTGACCACAAAGAAACCGAAAAGGGGCACGGTCCATAACCACTAGGCGCTTCTACATGTCTGCCCTTGGATTTCGAGCATGCCACATAACTGGGGGCTAATCTCTATACTTGTGCACATGGTCTATCCATTAGCCCATAGGCCACATCCCATGTGCCTAAAGACCAGAAGCTAGCACGATTTAAGGGGCCAATGCTTGGCCATTTATAGTGCATGTGACCAAGTTTTGAGGAGTGCACACCATTTTTTTGGGACTTAACCATATATTATTGTTTAAAAGTGGGGTTTTAACTCTGTTTTTGTATTTTTAATTATTTTCCCTGATATTATGACCAGAAAGTGGTGTTTTAAGGATATCTTGGTCATTTGGAGGGGGATTTGATCCGAAAAAGAGGCCATATTATTGGGGGAAGTTGGGCTTCCTCATCTGAGCATGAAAACTATAAAAACCAGGCTTTTTGAAGCTTCTAGAACAACTTTTGATGCAGGGATTTGAAGGAGAAGTTTGTAATTTTTGGCCTTTTATCATGTTTTGAGAGGCATTTTTGCCATGTTTTTGAGAGGAATTTGATGGAGCATGTATGAATCTAAGCAAGGAGGTCTTGCACAACATATCCTAAGCATGTTATGTAACAACAAAGATCCTATGTAAAATAACTTTGAGCATTTAAAGAGCAAGAAAGTGGTCCTCCACTTGGAAGCGGGCCCAGAGACGTAGCCAACGATTGGTGAACTCCGTTAATAAGTTCTTGTCTCTATTTCTCTTTCTGTTTCATTGTTCTCTTCTTTTCATTTGCAGCATGATTATTAATGGATGATCTCTTTAAATCATTAATGAGAATCAAGTAAAAGTCACATTTGATATTCCGCAAACAAGATAATAAGTTTATGTATTTCTCATTCTTATCGATTTGATGCACAAAGTATATTAAACTAACTTGCAATTTATCACTAATACCTTCATTTTTGGATCAAGTTTATGGTATCAAATAATTTGGTTTTGAAGGTTTGACAAGAATTGAAAGCATTGGATGATCACCAGTGAAAAACTCAAGCGAGGAGAAGGCCAACTTGAGGCTCTTATTACAAATATTCAAAGGAGACTGCATAAATAAGAGATGTCTTCACTGAGAAAACTAGGTCCTTTTGCATCTGAGGATGATTTCTTTGAGTCATTTCAGTTGATGAAAGCCATGGTAGAAGAACTTTATCAAGAAAGAGGACTGGGAAGAAATCCAAAAGTTGAATAAGGTGAATCTTCAATAAGAGATGAAGGAAGAGTTGGAGGTGGTGGACCTTCAGAACCTTCTTCTCCTTCATCCTCGTCATCTACAAGTGAAGAAAGTGTACATCCATCCAAGGATAAGAAACCTAAGAAAACACACCATTCTTCTAATATCCCTTTATTAAAGTTAGATGTAAAGTTTCAATTACCCACTTATAATGGTGAATTAGATGTAGAAAAGATATATAATTGGGTGAGATAGTTAGAAGTCTATTGAAGGACACAAAGGATTATTCATGATGAAACAAAGATCAAACTTGCCAGTATCGAATTGGGAGGCACGACTCTCATATGGTGGGAAATCAAAACTAACGATGATCTCAATAAAAATCGTAAAACAATCTCTTCATGGAATGACTTTATCATTGCTTTGAAGCAAATGAAAGGCAGGTGAAGGCAAGGAATGAATGGAAAGGAAAGTGAAGGAAATACATGGAATTCTATGGAATTGCATGGCATGGCATGGAAAGCGAAAGACAAGTGAAGGAAAGGCAAGAATGGAAAGGCAAGTGAAGGAAAGGCATGGCTGTTGGATTACTGAGAGGGGGGGGTGAATCAGTAATAGAGCAATTTAATCCCTTTTGAATTTATAATTCAAGTGATATATCAATGAAGCATTATTATCCAATAACTACAGAGTAAATAAGCAATGAACAAATGAACAATCATACACATACACAGTACACCAGTGTTTTACGTGGAAACCCAAA
>JZKD02S1386946.1:72606-117298 GCA_000966675.3 Picea glauca
GCTTTCACCATAAGGGGACCACTTTGGAGTTCATCCATATTTACTTCTTATCAACCATGAAAAAAAAATAATGAGTCATATTTAAATAAAACACTATTGGGTCCATTACCCAAAAAATTTTGCTACAAGTCTTTCTTCAAGGGTTGACATCAATGGCAACCAACCTTATTCAACAATGGCATGTTATGGAATGGAATGACATGGCATGGAAAATACAATACATGTGAAGGCAATGCATGGCATGTGAAGGCAAGGCAAGAAAAATGAGGGAAATGCAAAGCAAGTGAAGGCAAGGATTGAATGGCTAGGCAAGTGAAGGAAAGGCATGACATGCTATGGAATGGCATGGAAAATTAAAGGAAAGTGAAGGCAAGACATGGAATGTAAAGGGAAGGTAAGGAAAATGAAGGCAAGGCAAACCAAGTGAAGGCAAGGAATGAATGGCAAGGCAAGTGAAGGAAAGACATGGCATGTGATGGAATGGCATGTAAAAGGAAAGAAAAGTGAAGGAAAGACATGCTATGGAATTTAATGGCATGGAATGCTATGGAATGGAAAGTCAAGTTAAGTAAATTGAATGGAAAGGTAAGTGAAGGAAAGGCATGGAATGGCATGGAAAATGAAAGACAAGTGAATGAATGGAAAGTGAAGGAATGACAAGTGAAGGTAAGATAAGTGAGAAAGGCATGCCATGCTATGGAATGACATGGCATGGAATGGAAAAGAAAATACAAGTGAAGGAAAGGAATGTGAAGGAAATACAAGTGAAGGCAAGGAATGTCATGCTATGGGATGGCATGGCATGGAAAAGGCAAGACAAGTGAATCAAAGGAAAGTGAAGGCAAGGAAAGACAAGTGAAGAAAAGGAAAGTGAAGAAAAGGAAAGGCAAGTGAAGGCAAGGCATGCTATGCTATGGAATGGCATGACATGTCATGGCATGGAAAAGACAAGACTAGTAAAGGAAAGGAAAGTGAAGGCAACGTAAGACAAGTGAAGGAAAGGTAAGGCAAGTGAAGGCAAGGTAAGACAAGTGAAGGCAAGGAAAGTGAAGGAAAGGTAAGTCAAGTGAAGGCAAGGCTTGAATGGAAAGACAATTGAAGGAAATGCATGAATGGAAAGGAAAATGAAGGAAAGGAATGGAATTATATGTAATGTCATGGCATGGAATGAAAAAGGAAAGACAAGTGAAGGAAAGGCATGGTATTCTATTGAATGACATAGCATCGCATGGAAAAGGAAAGACAAGTGAAGGAAATGAATGTGAAGGCAAGGCAAGGCAAGTGAAGGAAAAGAAAGACAAATGAAGGCAAGGCATGAATGGAAAGGAAAGTGAAGGAAAAACAAGGCAAGTAAAGGAAAGGCAAGGCAAGTGAAGGAAAAGAAAGAGAAGGAAAGGCATGAATGACAAGGAAAGTGAAGGAAAGGTATGGCATGCTATGAAATGAAATGGCATGGTATGGAAAAGGAAATACAAGGGAAGGAAAGGCATGTCAAGTGAAGGCAATGCAAGTGAAGGAAAGACATCCTATGGAATGGAAAGGAAAGTTAAGGAAAGTGAATGGCAAGTAAAGTGAAGGAAATACATGGCATGCTATGTAATGGCATGGCATGGCATGGAAAAATAAATATGAGGTAAGGCAAGGCAAGTGAAGGAAAGGAATGACATGCTATGGAATAGCATGGCATGTAGTGGATAGTTTTTCATGGAAAGTGAAGGAAATGAATGGAAAGTGAAGTGAAGTAAAGGCAAGGAAAGGCATGGAAAGGAAATAAAAGGCATGGAAGGCAATGCAAGGAAAGACATGGAAAGTGAAGGAAAGGAAAGTCAAGGCATGGCAAGTGAAGGAAAGTCATGGAATGGAAAGTGAAGGAAAGGCATGGCATGGCAAGTGAATACAAGGAAATTGAAGGCATGGAAAGGAATGCTATGTGAAGGAAATGCAAGGCATGGAAAGGCATGGCATGTGAAGGCAAGGCAAGGAATGGCAGGGTATATTTTAACAACATTACAAATATTTTCACAATAGTCAAAATGAATCCAAAATTATTCTTTTTACATACCTAGATGGTCATTCAAGTAGACCATCATGATCAATTCTAATACAGATGGTTTCCATTAGCTTCCCATTCTTAGAGTAAGGCAAGAAGTATCATACCTTTGATTAGTTCTTACTTGGCATTTTTTGTAGTTGGAGGTTTGTACCAATAACCAAGTTTGTAAAGTGGTATACAAATTGACCTAGATTATAATATTAAAATACATAACCACCTTTATTTCATGGCATTTCATCATGTGTCATATATTCTCATTTAATAACCATCGACCCTGTCATAAATTCAATTCCTTCGGAGACTGTTACTGATCAGATGAGGGGATTCTTTCCCTATAAGCATCATGTTGGCCAATAATCAGTGCCCCATTCATTATCTCTTAGGGAAACCATTGTGTATATGTGCCCTACAAAATCTAGAGTGGGAAAATGTGAGTCCAATATATTACCAAAGCATAACACATTCATTCTATTTATTCAAAATTTAATAGGATTCAACGAACCTAGTAGTACGAGATATGAGACATGATCATAATCTGCTGAAATACTTGATTGGTCCCCCTTCAATTGGGATAATTCCATAGTTATACATTGACCAATGGGGAGTGATACACAATCACATCCATCAACCTAGTCTATCGATTCACAATTATCCCATTCATTACTACTACATAGAACACATAAGAAAGAGAGTTTCCTCATTCATATTTCAACTATTGCATTTTTTTATGTTCTAACTGAATGGAATCCATGAGTTCCCTAGATTGTTTTGCATTCACACCACTGTGATCGATCTACATCGAACACCTCCCAAAAATATCTATGTACATTTCCTTTCTTCTGTGATTGGTATTCACGAGTTCCCGTTCCCTCTCCCATTACTGAAGAACACCATTCAACAATGGATTTTGCATCTTGAATGAGGGAAGTAGTAGTTAACATCATTTCTTTCTTGTGTAATGTTATTTTTATGCATGCACATGCTCCATCATGCTCCCCTTTCCCATGCCTAGAATCAAAATAGTTCCAAATGTGTGGTACCTTTAGTATTTTCTTGCAACATACACAACCTTTGAAATACATGAGAATTTTTTAATTGGTCTACACAACAATCTGACTAAATCCAATGTTGATCCATCAGTATGTTCTTCTCCTTAAGGTGATTGTAGAACAAGTGAAAACAGTGTCGAAGATAGGCTAAGTCATGGCACCGATCATCACTTATGTAGAAGTGATACTCTTTCAATATAACTCTATTTTGTTCATTACTATCTGGTCCATGCCTCTATGTGATATGTACCATTATGTTGACCTTATTTGAGCGATAATATTGGTTTTGAATCTCATTTTGTGGTTGAAGGGTGTAGTTCTAAGAAAAATAAACCACTGATAACACAGTACCAATAAGAAATGTATCTCTGCATATTCTAAAATGTGTGTCCTGTCATTGAGCCACATGTACATGTTGAACATAATTTCATGTCTTTTCGACGAAGTCCTTCATGAAGTTACAAACTCATACTTGGGAAGTAACCAATTGTATATTTTTTCTTTCCCATTCTCCATCAATATCAGATGCCACATATTTAAAGATTTGCAAGGAAATCTCCTTCCTCCCAAATTCATACTCATCGCTTACATGGATGCACTTTATTAGTAATTTTATTCCACCATTCCTAGGGCATGTCCCATCTAAGCATGAATTTTGATAAAATGTAAAGCCCTGTGGACTTGTCCAAAATATGTTGTGAATAAAGTCTCTAGATGACGACGACGACAATATAACTGGGCATTCTTGCAAAAGGGTGTTATGAAAAACACAAAATATGTATATATGTGTGTGTGTTTGTGTCATAATAATAACCATACTCAATGTGATATCTACAACAACACGTGTTACAAGTTGTGTTTATTCAAACATACCAAGGCTTGCATTTATGGAAATATATTTGGCCTAAGTTAAGTACACTATGTATTGTTTTGAATCTTTCATCCAATTATGTTTGTGTAATGTCAAGATAGATTTTAATATGGGGTTCACAGTCCCTAGATCCAATTCTCAATTTTAATACATCTTTTTGGTTGGAAGAGGGCCTTGTTTTATCATGCCAGAAATCCTAAACTAGTCCCTTAACCCCTCCAATTAACCTTAAATCAGAACGAGGTATTCTTCCAATGGAGGCCCATAAATATGTTGGGGCACCAGTTTTGATGCTTTCTCGTCTATGAGAATAATTTCTAAGGGTCTTTACATTGCATTTCAAGAGGTGAGAGGTTTGTTGTAGAAAATTATTTTTTCTTGTGATGTTGTTAACAATTGACTGGGACAAGACACGTCGGGATGCATTGCGGTCTTTAAAATGAGACTTCTTAGCAATTCTTCAAAAAGAATCTATCAGTTTTTGTACTATATGATGACTTGTTTCTACACTTTTGACTGTTTTAATCCCTAAAATTATCCTGACAGCAGTCAAACTTCTAGATTTTAACAAAGATCAAAATAATTGAAAATTATTAGCATCATATTTTGGTTCGAAATATTCTTGAATGAATTTATAAGAGTGATAATGAATAGTACACTTAGGTAATTTACCTTCAAGTGATGCTAGACCACTTTCACTGACCTGAATGCATTTAAGATTTCTTCGCTACGTAGTGCTCAATCTAGGTAGGGACGATGAACCCCTTTTCTGGGATTCTTGACCTCTCTGTAGTGGAGTTAACAATGTTGCAATTCTTTCCCCTTAAATCACTGATAGGTCAACTGTGTGAGGTGATTGGACATGATATTGTCTAGTTTCTGGAACATTTGAATGTCCAACAAGAGATTTCACCGCATGACCTTCTTCACCACAATGTCATACACCAATTACTTCTCTAATTTCATCCATTCTATAATTAGCTCCAAGCAAATCCTCCATCCTCTGGTCATCCAAAAAAAGTTGTCTTGATGAAATATTGTTTGTATTACTCTCTAATGAACTCTTGTACTTTGTTTATGGTGATGGAGGACAAACGATAGCGACATCTATTCTGCTATAAGTTGGATTTCCCTCTTCTGAAAGCCTACTCTTTGACATACATAACTTTGTTTTTCTCTTTCTTATTCTACCTTTTCGATCAATTTTTTTTTCTTGAGGAATTTCTTTCTATAATCGGGTGGTTCCCCATGTTTAGAGGTAAGAATTGGCTTCCAAACACCCACCACAAATTCGTCTGTGTATTATGTAATAAGGAACAACCAAGTAGAGAATATTTTTTTCTATTACAAAAGAAGACACATCTAATAATTCCAATTCCAATTCCAATTGCACTTGGAAAATTTTGTCTTCCAATTCCAATAGGACACAAGAAGATACAAACAAAAATTCCAATTGCACCTCGACAAATTTGTCTTCCAAGTCCAATAAGAACCAAGAAGATACAAACAACAATTCCAATCACACTTAGACAAAGTTTTCTTCCAATTCCAAGAAGATACAAACAACAGTTTCAATTGCACTTGGACAATTTTGTCTTCCAATTCCAAGAAGACACAATTAGATACAAACAACAATTCCAATTGCACTTCATAAATTTGTCTTCCAAATTTTCCTGCAATGGTCTATAAATAACACGAAAGTCTTTATGAATCTAACAAGAACACTAAAATAAGTAAAACATGTCTGTGTGGGATTTTTTTTTCTGAAGTTATCGTGTTTTTATCTTGACCATGAGATAGATGAGGTGGGGTGTTCTTGGAACAAAACAATTCCTAGAAGGAACACACATGTGTTACTAGAACACATGTGCACTAAAGTGTGTGTGCATTCTAGGAACACGTGCACATTCTTGCTGAGCATAAGAAACCAACTCGGTAATGTCACAAGAGCATGTGTGAGCTCTTAATGCAATAGATATATCATTTAATATACACCAAACATATTTATGATTCAATATTTATAGCGCTATGGGGACAATGAAGGCCTAAGGGGTTAGGATTGAATGTGTTTTAAATGATAGAGTAATGGTTAGAGAACCAATATGTGGGTGATGTGGGTGAAAGGGTTTTACACAAGGTATATGCATAATGCACTCATGGATCGAGTTAAGATAGGGTGATGCAGACCCCCTATCCCTCTTAAGGGTTGCGCGACCTCCCGGTCAGGATCTTCTAGTTCTGGAGCTGAAATGGCTCTTCTGGTTCCAAACTGGAACCCTTCAAACGAACACACAGGTCCCCCACAAATGATGAGTTGACTTTTCCAAGCACCAAGCGTGAGCTCCCAAATTACACGAACAAGAGTCGTGACCATACCCTTATCCTTCCTGCCTTTTGTTAATCTTGATTCGGGAATCCTTGGTTGCCGAAATGCTGAAATGTTTTGGCGTTCAATAAATGGGTCAAAATAATCCCTGGGATCTATGGTCCACATCCGACCTCGATATTTCTCCATTTCGCGATTAAGGATTTGGGAGACAAGGATCTCTATCCTTCCAAATTTAGATACCCGAGATCACAATGTGGGCCAACGGTCTATATCTTCCTGTGATCGACAGTTCAGGTCGAATCGCGATCTCACGACTCAGGGTTTTGAAGCGCAAATAACTCTGCCTCCCAGCTCGTGGTACCCGATTTCACGAAATGGACCAACCTCGCTATTTCACAATCTCGTGACTCGAGGTTTTGAAGCGCAAACAACTCTGTCTCCCAGCTCACGATACTCGATTTCACGAAATGGACCAACCTTGCTATTTCACGATCTCGCTACTCAGGGTTTTGAAGAGCAAAGAACTCCACCTCCCAGCTCGCGATACCCAAGTTCGCAAAATGGAACGACGGTCCAGATCTATCTGAGATCGATGGTCACTATTCCTCCTAAGCTTCTACTTGCTTCAGACTTAGAAGATTTTCTAAGTCTTCGAAGACTCGGTCTTCGCTTCTTCCAGGGAATGAGTTCTTGGATCTTGATAACACTTTCCAAAGTGTTCTTCCTCCTTAACTTTGTTTGGTTCAGACTTCAATTCCCACGCACTCCTTTCATCTGAGGGATTTCGATAACTCATATCCACAGTATTTCTCGCTGAGAAATTCCTCCTAATTTCCTTACGTTCCTCTCTGGCTCAATGCACACCTTGCAGAGCTTCCAATGAAGAGAAACAATTGAAACTGGAAAAACTCACAGTTCCATCCACTTGTTCATGAAAACAAAAATGACAGGAAAACACACACAGTGCACACACCATACATTTGGATCGATTTTCCTTATGTTATATTCACAAGTGCCCAATGGCTACATAATACATTCAAAATTACAGTAACTCAAAAAACTGAGATCTCATGCTAACTCGCAGTTCTCTCTTACAACTAATTTCTTTCTGTATTACAACTCTCTCCAACTTGGCGTACAAACTTCTACTTAACTCAAAAACATTCCTAGGGTTTCCCCTGGCTACTTTCCTACTCTAAATTTCATCCTATGCTATCTTAGTGGAGTCACATTCCACAGCCATAGTGGAAACTCCTGCTCTGTTTATGATTTCAAAACTTGCCTCAAAGGGTAAAATTCGGCACTTGTTCAAGCGTGCCTCCAAAGGTAAATTTTGGCACTGAGTGAAGGTGGATTTCGAAATCGGATGCAGCTATCAACGTTGAATTTCTGGAAGAAATCTCACGTGTTGAGTAGTCCTGCCTCTGCTTGCTTGCCAACAATGCTCCTACATCATACTCCCCTTGACAAAAAATCATGGACTCCTATTTGTGAGCTCCTCTACTGACTTTCCCTGCTTCTGGATAGCAGCTTCATTTTCCCAACTGGCATCTTCTGTTGGACATCCCTTCCATTTGTCCAGATACTCAAAATAATTCTTCCTTCTGGTCTTCCTGCCAATCCTCTGATCCAGAATCTTCTCCATCTGTAGCTTCTCTGCCACAGGCATCTGCTTGTCCCATTGAATCTTTCCTTGATCTTTTGATCCTTCTATGTTGTCTTTCTTGTAAGGGTACATGTCTGAGACATTGAATATGGGTGAAATTCCCACCCCATCTGGCAGCTCAATCTCATAGGTGTTTGCATCAAACTTCGTCAAGATCTTACAGGGTCCTATCTTTTTCATCTTCAACTTGTTGTATGTTCCCCTAGAGAACCTTTCCTTCCTGATATGTGCTAAAACCTGATCTCCCACTTCAAATTGAAGTTCCCTGCAATGTTGATCAACTCTGTGCTTGTATTTCTGGTTAGAACTCTGTAATTGTTCTTTGATCCGACATGGAGTTTCTGCATTTCAACAGAAAAATCCTCTGCTCCAGCGCTTCTGATCTCTCCCTGTTCCAAGTCTCTCAACTCAGAAACTCCCCTGGGTTGCATTCCATAGAGTATTTGGAATGGAATCCTTCTAGTGTTCCTTTTTGGTGAGTCATTGTATGCAAATTCTGCTTGTGGCAGAATCTAATCCCACTAGTTATGGTGTTCAGTAACTAGACTTCTCAATATGTTCCCCAAACTTCTATTTACCACCTCAGTCTGCCCATCTGTCTGAGGGTGATAAGTTGAGTTGAAGGACAAATCTCTACCCATCTTCTTCCACAACTTCCTCCAAAATTGACCAACAAATTTTCTGTCTCTTTCTGAGACAATGCTCCTGGGTAGGCCATGAAGTCTCCCAACTTCTTTGAAAAACAGATTTTCAACATGTGTTGCGTCACTGGTTTTCTGGCATGGGATGAAATGTGTCATATTTGAAAATATATCCACCACCACGAATATGGAATCAAATCATGCTTGTGTTCTTGGCACTCCCAACACAAAATCCATGCTTATTGCATCCCAAGGCCTCTCTGGTATTGGCAATGGTTGATACAATCCAGTGTTTTGTCTTTTCCCCTTTGCATGTTGGCAGATCGTACATCTCTTCACAAATTTTATCACCTCTGTTGTCATACCTGGCCAATAGTATGAACTGCTCAATTGTGAAAACGTTTTATCATGGCTGAAATGTCCAGCCAATCTTTCAGTATGATTCTCCTTCAGAAGACTGTCCCTCATTGAGCATCTTGGTATGCACAATTGATTTCCTCTGAACAACAATCCTTCCTGAACCATATAATCTATCCACTGACTTCTATCTCTCAGTATAGGGCTTGTACATGCTTCGTAGGCCTCCTTGAAGACTGTATCATCACAATACATATCCTTAAGGTGTTCAAACCCCAATGTCTCCACCTAGAATTAAACATATCCTACTTAACACATCAACAACTTTGTTAGCATTTCCAACAATATGTTTTATGACAAAAGTAAAATTTTGTGTAAATTCAACCCATTTTGCATGCCTCTGATTCAATTTTTCTTGTCGGGTTATGAATTCTAAAGCTAAGTTATCGTTGTACAAGAAAAAATCTTGCGGGACAAGATAATGCCTCCATTTCTTCAATAATTGATTTATGGCATATAACTCCTTGTCATAAGTGGAGTATTTCCTCTTAGTTTCATTCAGCTTCTCGTCGAAATAGGCAACAAGTTTGTTATCCTGACTCAAAACTGCTCCTATTGCAACTCCACTTGCATCACATCTTACCTGAAATGTCTTCCCAAAATTTGGCAAGATCAGAATTGGTTGTTCTGTTATCTTATCCTTCAGTATATTGAAGCTCCTTTCGGCCTCCTCTGTCCATTTAAAAGACTTGTGCCGCTTCTTTATTGTATCCATCATGGGTGCACAAATCCCACTGAAGTCTCTAATGAACTTTCTATAGAATCTTGTTAATCCATGGAAGATCCTTACCTTGAACATGCTTCTTGGTGACGGCCATTCTCTGATCGCTTTCACCTTTTTTGGATCCATCTTCAATTCTTTAAAAGATATCACAAAACCCAATTAAATGAGCTCTGTCTTCATAAAAGAGGAATTCTTCAAATTGATCAACAACTTCTCCTACTGTAGCCTCCTCATTACTAGTGTTAGGTGCCTCAAATTCTCCTCTTTAGTCCTGCTAAAGATCAATATATCATCCATATATACAACCACAAACTTACCAATGAAATCTTTTATAATTTAGTTCATCAGCCTCATAAAAGTGCTCGGGGCATTCATTAAACCAAATGGGATAACCAACCACTCATACATACCTTCATTCATCTTAAAGGTTGTTTTCCATTCATCACCTTCTCTCATCCTGATCTGGTGATATCCACTTTTCAAATCTATCTTGGAAAAGAAATTCGCTCCACTTAAGAAATCCATTAAGTCATCCATTCTCGGTAAAGGAAATTTGTACCTGATGGTGATCTTGTTGATGGTTCTCGAGTCTGTGCACATTCTCCATCCTTCATCTTTATTTGGTCTTAACACAGTTGGTACTACACATGGGATTATAGTTGGTACTACACATGGGATTAATATTTCCTTCCCGCCTTTCATGAATCAGGATTCCGGAATCCCTAGTTGCCGAAATGTTGAAATGTCTTGGTGTTCAATCAATGGCTCACAATAATCCCTCAGATCTACGGTCCACGTCTGGCTTGCTATTTCACTATTTCGCGATTCGGGATTTGGGAGATAAGGACCTTTGTCCATCCATCTTGTGATACCCAAGATCACGATGTGGGCCAATGGTCTAGATCTTCCTGTGATCGTCGGTTCAGATCAAATCATGATCTCACAACTCGGGGTTTTGAAGCGCAAAGAACTCTGCCTCCCAGCTCGCGATACCCAAGTTCGCGAAATGGACTGACCTCACTATTTCACGATCTCGCGACTTGGGGTTTTGAAGCACAAAGAACTCCATCTCCCATCTTGCGATACCCGATTTCGCAAAATGGACTGACCTCGCTATTTTTTGATCTCGTGACTCAGGGGTTTGAAGTGCAAAGAACTTTGCCTCCTAGCTCGCGATACCCGAGTTCACAAAATGGACCGAATATCCAAATCTATCTGAGATCAATGGTCACTATTCCTCCTGAGATTTTACTCGCTTCAAACTTAGAATACTTTCTAAGTTTTGGAAGACTCAGTCTTCGCTTCTTCCAGGGACTGAGTTCCTGGATCTCGATAACACTTTCTGAAGTGTTGTTCCTCCTGAGATTTGTCTGGTTCAGAATTCGATTTCTCGCGCACTCCTTGCATCTGAGGGATTTTGATAACTCAGATCCATGGTATTTTTCGCTGAGAAATTCCTCCTGATTTCCTTTCATTCCTCTCTAGCTCGATGCAAACCTTGTAGAGCTTCCAATGAATAGAAACAATTGAAACTGGAAAAACTCACATTTCCATCCACTTGTTCATGAAAACAGAAATGACATGAAAACACACACAGTCCACACACCACACATTTGGATCAATTTTCCTTCTTTTATATTCACAAGTGCCCAATGGCTACATAATACATTCAAAATTACAGTAACTCAAAAAACTGAGATCTCCTACTAACTCGCAGTTCTTTCTTACAACTAATTTCTCTTTGTATTAGAACTCTCTCCAACTGGGCATACAAACTTCTACTTAACTAAAAAAGATTCGTAGGGTTTCCCTTGGTTACTTTCCTACTCTAAATTTCATCCCACGCTATGTTAGTGCAGTCGCATTCCAAAGCCATAGTGGAAACTCCTACTCTATTTATGATTTCAAAACTTGCCTCAAAGGGTAAAATTTGGTACTGGTTCAAGCGTGCCTCCAAATGTAAATTTCGGCACTGAGTGAAGGCGGATTTTGAAATCGGTTGCAACTATCAACGTTGAATTTGTAGAAGAACTCTCACATGTTGAGTGGTCCTGCCTATGTGCGCTTGCCAACGATGCTTCTGCATCATAGGGTTATGGATTGAGTATAAGTTATTCCTAGGCTTGGATGGAGCTAGGGGGGTCTATTTCATGGTCTATTTCAAACTCTAGTTCAATGTATAAATCTAGATCTAGCTCTATGTTGTGGTCTAGGTCATGCTTCACATCAAGCTCTAGGTCTGGTGACAAGATATTTGGAGGAATGGAACCTACTAAAATGGACACTATGACCATTTGGAGGCTTAGATATTATGATATTGCAGTGTACCCAAATTGAAAGGACCATTTGAAGGTGGATAGATAGGGAGATTGCAATGAACTATTTGGAGGCCCAAACATCATGGGATTCCAGTACACCCGAGTTGAAATTAACATTTGAGGTGGAAAAATGTGAGATTGCAGTGCACCCTTTGGAGTGTCAGATCAGATCAGATTATGATTAGGGTTATATTCTATATTTTTGGGAAAGGGGTGGAGATCAAAAAATTCGTTGCAAAGAGAACATCATTTGCATTCATTTCATTTACAAATATTTTTTGCATTTTTTTTTCTTTCCAGATGTGAATTTCCTTGAGGTTGGTAGAGTAGGTATGAGTTTTGATTTCACGAATCTACAAAATAATCTTCTTTATGTGAGTGGATTAATCAATATATTCGTGCATGTTAAAGATAATGAGTAATATATGAAAGACAACAAGTCATGTTAAGTTTCATTATTTTGGGCATTGCCAAGCTCTAGGTCAACGTCTAAATCTAGATCTATCTCCATGTCATGGTCTACATCAAACTATGGGTCATCATCTAAATCTATCTCTAGATCTATGTAATGGTTTAGGTCATAGTCTAGGTCTATGTCATGGTATAGGTATAGGTCATGGTCTTGGTCATGGTCTAGGTCGTGGTATAGGTCATGGTCTAGGTCTATGCCCAGGGGGGTAGAGAGTGAGAGAGTGAGAGTATGGGGGGTCTATGTCATGGTCTATGTAAATATCTAGGTCAACTTCTAACTCTAGATCTATCTCTATGTCGTGTTCGAGGTCATTGGGGGATATGGTGAGAATGAGAGAGTGAGAGAAAGAGGGTAAAAAGAGGGGGCGTAAAGAGTGAGAGGAAGGGGGGGGTAAGAGGGAATGGGGTTTAGATATATGAAAGGAGAGCAAGGTGGGGAGAGAGGTAGCGAGAGAGAGGGGGTTAGATGCAGGAAGTAAATATAGAATGGTATAGAGATGGATTGTTTAAGAGTGTGATAGGGTGGGAGAGGAAGACCAAGAGGGGGGTTAGAGAGAGAGAGGTGGGAGAGAGAGTGAGAGTGAGACTAATAACAAGGAGAGAGAGAAAATGGTGGTAGATATAGGAGACAAAGAAGGTACAGATAGTAGGAGGGAGGGAGAAAGGGGAAGAGAAATCAGGAGAGAGAGAGAGAGAGAGAGAGAGGGACTTGGAGGGGGGGAAGAGAGAGGGGGGGTAGGGAAAGAGAGGGTGGAGGGAGGAGGGAAAGAAATAAATGGATGGAGAGAGAGAGAGGGGGAGAGATTTTAAGAGGAGGGATATAGAGAGGGATTCAAACATTGATTGTGAATAAAGAATATAAATAAACTATAAGATTATACTTATATTAAAATAAAAAAGTAGAATCGACATACCATAATAATCATTAAAACATGTGATATCATTATTAAACCGTAGGTGAATGGTCATATCCATAAAATATCTTTATAAAACAACAAGTATAGGCATATTGCACTTAGGGCTTGGGTATGCATGGGGTTAAGGGTGGAGTATAGGTTATGTGTAGGCTTAGATGGATCTAGGGGGGTTTAGGTGATGTTCTAGGTCTAGTTCATGGTCTAGGTCATAGTCATGGTCATGTTCATATAAGTACTCGTATAAGTAATCCATTGGAATAATAAATAAATAAAATAACACTCACCTTACTGGCGAGGCTATATTTCTCTGTTGCACATATCTTTTATTTGTTGTGATCAGACATGTATCACCTTTAGATGGACAGAGAGAGAGGGATGTAGAACTAGGGGCAAAGAGGAGGAGGTAGGGAGGGAGAGAGAGAGAGAGGCAAAGAGAGAGTGAGAGTGAGGAGTACATATAGGGGAGGGAGAGAGACGAAGAGGAAGACAAAGAGGGGAGGTAGAGAGTGAGTGTCTTAGAGTGTCGGAGGGAGAGAGAGAGGAGGACATATAGGAGAGTAGAAATTGTGTGTGGGAGAAAGAGAGAGAGGAGGACATATAGGGGGGTAGAAATTGTGTGTGGGAGGGGGAGAGAGAAAGGCATATTAAGGAAATAGAGAGTGTGTGAGAGTGTGAGAGAGGAAAATAGAGAGGGGGGTAGAGAGAGAGGTAAATATAGGAGAGAGGGTTATATGTAGGAGAGAAAGTGGAACAGAGGGGAGAGAGAGAGTGAATGAGAGTGGGAGAGTAGGAGAGAGAAAGATAGATAAGAGGGATAGATAAAGGGAGGGAGGGGGAGAGAGAGAGAAAGACAAAGAGGAGGGGTAGAGACATAGTGTGAGAGGGATGAAAGGAAGAGAGAGAGGGGGGTAGAGAGAGGGATATTTAGAGGAAGGGAAGCAGAGAGGAAGACATAAAAGGGTGGTAGCGAGAGAATGCAAGGAAGGGGGGATATAGAGGGAGACAAAGCGGGGGAATAGAGAGAGAAAGAGGGGCATAAAGAGTGAGACCAAGACTAAAAACGACGAGAGAGATAATGGGTGGAATAGAGGTGGAAGAGAGAGGGGAGTGAGGGACAAAGGGGTAGAGAGAGAGAGAGAAAGGGAGAGTGGAAGAGGGGGGGTTAGAGAGGAAGTGGGTGTGAGAGTATGAGGCATGCCAAGGTAAAGTTTAGCTCTAGGTCTTTCCATGCCTTATGATGTCTAAATCTTTCCATGTATAGGCCTTACCATGTATAGGAGTGTGAGTGAGAGAGAGGGAAATAGACATGGGGGGTAGAGAGGGAGAGTGAGAGTGAGATAGAGGGGGGGACGGGGTATATGTAGGAGAGGGAGGGAAAATATAGAGAAGGAAGGAAATGATTTTTAGGAGCACACATGCATTCCTAGAGTGCCTACGGGCTTGCTTGAATTCAAATGTTTTGGGCAGGATTGAC
Source organism: Picea glauca (assembly GCA_000966675.3). Classification (NCBI taxonomy): domain Eukaryota; kingdom Viridiplantae; phylum Streptophyta; class Pinopsida; order Pinales; family Pinaceae; genus Picea; species Picea glauca. The sequence continues at coordinate 87,537 of JZKD02S1386946.1, forward strand.
AAGGTGTATGCTGAATTTGTTGGCTTAGATTTAGGGTCGGGATGAAAAACCCAGTGGTTTGGTTTGCAAATTCATAAAAACCTCCATTTTTATGAAAACCCCTCTATATCTCTATTTTTGATGTTATTTTTCCATAGGCTAAAAAATTCAATTGTTGATGAAATTATAGACATAAATCGAGTCGGCTATGTGGATTTCAAATATATAATTTGTTTTTAAAATTATTATTGTTTACTGTTTTTAATCTATTTTTGTCTTCACGTGTATCAAAATCCTAGAATACATCCCTCTCTTATTTCTTCTATAACTTTTTCTCTGCTTAACCATTTCTCAAATGAGTTATATGTGGCACAATATGAGACCAATACCTACAATCTAAAAGAAAATAAAAATTGTTTTGATTATTTTAAGATCCTTTTAGCCTGCATGAACAAAAGACATTGTAATTTCAGGCATATGTTGACTTTGATAATTAAAAAATATATACAAAATTAACATTAAAAATTTCTAAAAAATACACGGCACAAGAAAAAAAGGTTCTCTACAAGTATACAAGTTTTTGGCATGAAATTCAACACTTTCATGATCAAAAACATATACCTTATATTTTTTTGGAAAAATATTATACCACTTTTAGAAAAAATCTAATTTGACCTAGTTATTCACAATTTCTATGAATAAAAGTTGTATATTCGGAAAGCTAGTTCAATTTTCTATGTTTCATCTTTTACACCATATTCAAATTCATTGTAAAAGTACCTTGAATAATCCCTCCAAGTTAACAGATTGTTGTTTTTCCAGGTTTGCATTGCCACTAACGCGTCATGAGAGACCATCATTAGCTTGCACTCACCCGAGATCTATTCTGGGTATAGGCCAGATAATATAAGAGAAAGTGTTTTTTATATTCAACCTTCTTAGTGTCACAAAGGTGACAAACTACTTCATCCCATGGTGTTTTAGGAATGAACCAATGTCCAACTTCACTATGGAGCTCATGATAATTTGTTCTTATCTTAGAAATTATTATTTTTTTCTTTACACTTGTCAAAATAGAAAGATAATTTTGATCTTCTAGATTAAGGTTGATTGCCTCATTATAAGACCTTAATTTTTTTTTTCCTCTAACTCTTTATCATACCACATTTTCTCCTTAAATTTTGATTTAATAATATTTGTAACAGTATCCTTATTATGCAAAATGGTATCTACCATGATTTCCCAATGGCTTAGCCAAGACTGGGCATCTTTATGCCATCCCCGCTTGAGTCGAAAGTGGTTACGGCTGGAGTTTGAAAAACTTTTAGGAAACTTATTGTCTTCCATGTTTTTTAACTTGTTCTTATACATTATGTATCTATTCATAACCATGTTATCAATGGGGGAAACGATTTCCTCTAAGAGGAGGATAGGGTAGGGAATATTTCCTTTAATTTTGAGATTATAGGTTATAAAATTCATTTGTATTTTATCTATCTTTCTCTAGGATTCACGAGAGATACTGCATCCCCAAACTTCGCATCCATATAAAATAATAGTCATAAACAGAGTCTCATCTATATGCCAAAAAGGGTAGGTGAAAGGGGAAACCTTGTTTGACTCTAATATTACTGTTAATTTATTTCAACCAGTTCTCAGTGTTCTTAAACTTGGAAATAATGTTCTCGTATAATATTATTGTAACATCCCTCAACTCAAAAGACAATTTTATCTCTTCCAACCTATCCCAAAAGTTCTTCCTAGGAATCATGTCAAAATATTTTCTAAATTCAACAAAACAATAAGAAAGATTGGTTTTAGTATTGTGGAACTCCTCTTCAATGATTATAAAGGTAACAAGATGTTCCACAATTGAATGATATCTCCTATACATGGCCTGACCTTTATCTATTTTACTTTGACTTTATATCCATAGCCTAATCTTCTTTTCCAAAATAATTCCATATATCTTGGACAAAATTGGGCTAATCATAATGGTCCTATAATTAGAGGGAATGTTTCTATCCCCATTTTTAAAAATAGGAAAAATGAGGCTTTGCATCCGGGATTTAGGGAACCCTTTCTTGAATGCTAAATTGAAGGGCTTGTGTATGTGAGGGATGAGGATATTCCCTCTAATTTTTAAAATTACATCTTGGTAGCCTTCAATGTCCTTAGCTTTCCCATTTGCAAGCCGCTTAACCCCAAACTCTATGTCATCCAAAGAAAAAACTTTGTTATCTGTAGGGACAATAGGAATGGTGTCCATGGCATTAGGGAACTCGTAAATAATTTTAAGGTAGGAATTCGGGTCCCTTAAGGGAATCATATTATTTTCTTTAGTATTGCAGATTAAAATTTTCCTCCAAAACTTCTTAGGATCAAACTTAGATAGTTGTGAAGATGCTCTTACATTTTATTATAATACCTTTTTTTTCTTTTAATTAGGGATCTGTACGTATTTATCTTATCGAGTTTTACAGACTCAATAGAAGCATCCATAATGGATTTCCTAGCAATTTTACACTCTTTATAATACCAAGGATTGGTTGTTCTATTATTCTCTTCACAGAGCATCTCAACAGATAAATTAATAGAAGTGGAAAGGGCACTTGTAAAATTATTATAGAGTCCTTCAATGTTGTCCTTATAAGTTAGGAGATGTAATTCACTATTTAAATCCTTTAATAAAAGATCTACTTTACTTTTGTCAAAGAGCAGTTGTTTTTTATTATTATAATTTTCTTCAATGTCACTCCTGTGCATGGTAAAATTTAGAGTTAGTATTAAATCTATGACTAGAGTCAGGTTCATGGTCATTTAAAAGGCCAAAAGTTATAATTTGGTTGGAAACAGGTGTAATATCACATAGTCTACGACACTACTATCCAGTCCATGAATACAAGTCATCTAGTTGGATTTTGGCTACTTCATTATACCATTGCAAATTATAAGGTCTTGAGAGATGACTAACTTAGTACCAAACAAATTCTCAGTTAGGTCTTCAAAGCTTCTTTTGTAGCTTTTAGCTGAAACAAGGTCCTCATCTAGCCATAAAGGATTATGGTTGGAATCGTTACTTAAAAGAGTAGCTTGGTTAGTTGCACTCCTAGCATTTAAGTCTCATGTCAGAAGGATATTACCTTCATTTCTCAAACTAGAAATATCTTGTTCTAAATTATTATAGAGACAATTTCTATCTAAATTGTTTTTCTTATAAAAAGTAGAATTAATATGTACAAAATAACAAATTGCTATATACATCTTCTTTGCATTTATACCAAAAATTTCTATACAAATATTGATTGATTGAAATTTGTATATTGATTGATTGAAAGATTCAATCATATACATCTAATTATAAATCCAATTAATAATTAGATTTAAAGTCTTCTCCCGCCAGCCATTCAAAGTCTTCAGGCTGAACGTTCAAACAGTCAGCAGCTTACGGCTCGACATCATTTATTTCTTCTAGAAAAACAATAACAAATACTCTTTTCCGTCAAATATCATTCCCGAGTCCCGACAAATGGTAGCTGACGCCGGTAATTTGCTCGACTTTGATTGTACTATGACGTTTATCGAGCAAAAACGGTATGTTGAATATTCAATCAATGCATAAATCCGGTACTCGTTTTAGCTTTCACATAATTGAAAAGAAAATATTTGATTCCACTATTTAAATATTATTATATTTCTATATAGACAGGATTAATTGTAATTCTTACAAGTCAATTTTCTTTGAATTGTGATTTTTTCAATTTTTTTTTATTAACTTTAATATTTAAAAAAATAAAAAATATTTCTTATTTCAGAAAATTTGAAATTTTTAGTTTTTTATTGGTTGATTGCATTGATATATTAGTTTTATATGGTTTTAATAAGTATTATTATATTATAATATTTAATTAAAAAATTTAAAATTAAAAAAATCTCATAAAGTTACTTAATCATCATTTTAAGTTATTATTTTAATTCATTTTTTTTTATGTAAGAGATATCATTATTTTAATCTATTTAGATTTTTATTACTTCATTGATTTGATAATACTTGTCATTTAATGTAATCATTATGCATTTTGTTGTTGTAAGAGATATCATTTTTTTTTATCTTAATTTTAAGCCAAATTTAAATTTAATATAATATTATTATTATTAATCGTAAATAAATAATATTATTATTGTGATTTGTTACTTAAAAGTTTTCTTCTAACTTGGTCATACTTTAAAATGTTGTGGAAAGTGAGAAATTTAAAAAAGTAGTAGAAGTGGATTATGCAATCCAACTTTTAAAAGCATAAATTTTTTAGACGGTCTCTTCTGCTAGCCATTCAAAGCCTTGTGGTTGAAGAGTCACCAAGTTACTGAATGGAGAGTCCACATCATTTATTTCTTCCAAAAAACAATGAAAAATATTGTAAGGGAAAAAAATGGCGGTGTCTAAACATTAGACTTTTTGAATTTTTTCACCAATCCCGCGAAATAGATATTAGTGAAATCTCTCTTTTTAGTTGTTTAAATTGCATGTTTAAATGCATAAATGGATTCAACACCATGAAAAATCCTCATGGCACTCAAATTATACAAAGTCAATTACTCAAATATGGAGTTTCAACAAATTTCAACCGGATTTCAGTAAAAATTGATTTCAACTTCTAGTATACAAAAAGGATTTTTTTTATTTAGAATTTCACTTTAGAGTAAAAATAAAACTTGTGAAGAATTTTGTTAGCTTTTTATTGACTATTTTTCAAATTATTTTTATTGAGATTTGATATTTCAATTTGGCAATTGTTTCACAATATGTTCCTTAAAAATGAAAGGAATGATAATGAGTTATTTTTTCCCCAACAATTTAGAGAGACTCTATTTTCTTATGAGTATAGTTTTGAATGCAACGGATGAATATTAAAATTTCTAAATTTTTTTGAAGTTGAAAAAGTTGCAAATTTTAAACACATAGTTTCCCCAACCTTGTATCTATCTTAACTTTTTCTTAAAAGTAAAATCTAAAAATACCCTTTAGAAGAGAATAGTGTATGGATATTAAATATATATTTTTTTAATTTTCTATTGTGTATTTTTAGAGATATGGATATTCTATTTCACTCAATCATAATGTCACCTCGAAATATTATGCAGTGAATTTTTTTTATAAAAAAATAGATAAAAACAATGAAAATGAAAACAAATTATATCCATTGAAAGTAGATTCAATTTTGCAAATGACGGTATCAATTTCAAAACTAAATTATGAGTATCTGCAAGTGTCCGCAACCTCCAAAGTCCAAGTAAGATGGAGAGAATTCTCAGGTTCCTTGAAACAGTCTCATTCGCAAGTTTTCGGCCGAAATATATTTTGTTCGGCCAAAATATATTTTTCTAATGGAATCCGTAGAAAATAAACAGACTCTTCACTTTTTGGACGAACATTATTTTTTCGTCCAAAAGGTGGGTGAGAGAATTTCGTCAGCCGAGAAAAAATGAAGGGACACATCATTTCGTTTAAGTTGGCGCAAAATCTAATAAATATGCTTTCGATCGAACCGAGTTAACACAATTCACTCGCTCGTTTCATGATTTTGCATATATGGATCCCCTACGAAAAAATTTGAATCATCTTTTTCATTTTTTTGAATAAGGTGGTTGATGTTTTGAAGGCAAAAATAAATTATTGTTTTTGAAGTTCAATTTTTTATTGGAATTTCAATTTATATATTGAAGGATACGTATAATGTTTTCTTTAATTTGTACACTTTGTTTTCTTGTCTTGGAACCTCATAGCCTTGTGGTTGTTCAACATACACTTCTTTTTCTAAGTGTCCATTGAAAAACGATGAATTTACATCCATTTGATAATCTGACTATATGTTCTACGCGACAATGACTATCACAATTCTCACTGTGTCCATGTGCGCAACTGGTGAAAATGTTCCATTGAAATCAATTCCAGGTTGCTGAGTAAAACCTCTTGCAACTAACCTTTCCTTGTGCTTCTACACATTTCCATCTGCATCTTGCTTGGTTTTATAAATCCATTTGACACTTATCACATTGTTGTCTTCAGGTACATCTACCAACATCCATGTATGATTGTTCTCTATGCTTTTAATTTCTTCATCTGTGGTTTGTTCCCATACATCATCTTTGACAGCTTCTTCAAAAGTTAAATGGGAATCTATTTCTAAAAACAAAGAAAAAACATAAAATGAATTTTTTGTGTCCACATTATAGATGTCGCGCAAACTTGTTGTCTTCCTTGGTAACAAACTTGTTAATGTTGGATCTCGAGATGTAAAACTACTTGGAATGTGTGTTCGAGTTTGTTGCACTCTAGGTGTATACTGCACACCTGTAGATCTCACTGGAGTATTATTTTTTGTGATTTGTGTTGCATTTATAGAGAGAACTGCATACTAACTTGTACATGATGTTTGAATCACCTCTTCTTCTGTGTCATCATGCTCAATAAAATAAAATAAAAAATTCTGTCTTTTTTATGCTTCCATCCCATGCTTCATTCTCCATGAACTGAACATCACAATTGATTATGACCTTCCTTGCGACAGGATCATACAACTTGTCTATTTTTCTATCTTCAGAATACCCAACAAATATACATAATTTATGTCCTTTGTTATCTAGATTCTTTCTCAGTTTATTTGTAACGTGTGTGTATGCAACGCAACCAAAAACTTTCAAGTGCGCCACATTATGCTTCATATCTGTCTAGGATTCTTGAGGCACTCTATTCTTCGCACTCTTTGTTAAAAATTTGTTCATGATGTATACTGCATTTGCTACTGCCTCAACCCAATACTCATTCGACAAATGTTTGGTTGCCAACATAATGCGTGCCATTTCCATGATGGTTTTGTTCTTTCTCTCTGCAACACCATTCTGTTGTGGTGTATACCACAGGATAAATTGCTTATAGATTCCATGAACTTTTAAAAATTCCTAAAATTTTCTTAACACATATTCTCCTCCTCTGTCAGTTCTTAGACACTTGATGTATTAATCACTCTTCTTCTCCTCAAGTGATTTGAGCTTTTGAAAACAATCCAATGCATCATATTTTTATTTTAAGAAATAAATCCATGTCTTTCCTGAAAAATCATCAATGAAAATTAGAAAATATGTACTGCCTCCTATAGATGGTGTTTGCATTGGTCCAAAAATATCTAAATGTACAATTTTCAATGGAGATTTTTCTCTCTATGACTTGCCAACTAGAAATGACTCTCTGTGTTATTTTCCAAAAATACATCCTTCACATATTCTTTCTGGTTTTCAATAAATGGGAAACATTTTACCATATCCTTTGTGTGTAGAAACTTCAAACCTCCAAAGTTTAAATGTTCAAATCTGAAATTCCATAGTTGGGAATCATCATGCACTTCATATTGGAATGTTGCTTTCATCTTTGTGCCACCTTCTCCTTTCTTGATACTGCGCGCACTATTTTATTCATTGGAACTGCACACACTTTCTGTTGTAAATGCAATGTCTAACTGTGCATCTTTTTCTTTACCAATAGCTAGTGGTATATTTTATTCTTGGTTGGTTTCAATGTCAATGGGAACATTATGTGCTTGTCATCTAGATTCTTGCAATAATATAATTTCTTGGATATCTGTCTATAATCACACAATGATTATCTTCCATGTAGATTATGTACCTTTCTGTAACAATTTGCCTATGTTCATCAAATTATGCTTCATACCAGAAACATAATATACATCAGGCATACCTTTTTGTTCTCCTTTCTTAGTTAAGATGTTTATACTTCTCTTTCCTAGGATAGTGACTTGGATATATGTTCCAAGTGTAACCTTGGTTTAGACTGACTTATCCAAACTAGAAAACAATTCTACGTTTCATGTCATGTGGTTACTGCAACATGAATCTAGATACTATAGGTATTTCTTTAGCGTGTTCCATAAACATAGGATTGGTTTGGTTATTTGCATTGTTTGACTAATCTTGTCCTTGATTGTTTTGATTATACTACATATTCCTACATTCATATGCATAATGTTCATACATTTTACAATAATGGCATTGAATATTTGATTTGTCAGTTTTATGACTACTTGGATGACTGATATTTGGGTTTTGACCTCTTCCACCAGTATTTCTAGGACTGCTACTATGTCCATCTCTAGAAAAAATTATTCCTCTACCTCTAGAGTTAAATCTCCACCTTCCTCTTCCACGACTTATAGATGACTGCACAGAAAAAATTTTTCTAATGACATATTTGACCTACTTGATTTGTGTTCATGATTAATGAGGGAATCTTTCAGTTCATCTAGATGGAACTAACTCAAATATTTTCTCTCTTCCAAAGTTACAAATAGGCATCAAATTTAGGAGGAAGACTCCTAAGTACCTTCTCAACAACCTTTTTTTCTTCTATGGTTTCACCATGAGACTTAATCTGATTTATGACATGGGTATAAAATGAAGTTACCGAATTTGTGTCTTTCATTGATAGAGTTTCAAAATTTCTTTTAAGAATTTATAGTTTTGAGGTCTTGACTTTGTTCATACCTTGATAAGGGATTTTTAATATGTTCCATGCCTCCTTGGCTTGCTTTGATGATGCAACTCTTGGGAGTATGCTCTCATGCATGGCTTGATGTATATAAAGCATCGTATTTCCATCCTTCTTCCTTTGACCTTTCAAGACATCCTTCTAAACTTGTGTGAGTACATTATATGTTGCTTGATTTGTTGGTTCCACGTAGCCATTCTAGACTATCTCTCATACATACTGACCTCAGAATAATGTCTTCATGGTCAAGGACCATAACTCATAGTCTTTTACCTGTAAAAGTGGGAGGTTGTAGATTTGAAATAGAAGCCATATTTCACTTTTCAACAGAGTTGTTGCTCTGATAAACTTGTTCTGATAGAGCCTGCTCTGACACCAAATCTCGAATCTACAACGCCCAGTTACAAACACTGTGTGCCACTAAACCTTGTGACAGAACTCTCAAGACTTTACCGCTTAGTTTCGAGACTACACGATTTACTATGTGTTGTGAATAAAATACTTAATAAAAATAATTTATTCACACTATGGTAATATTTAACACATTACCGCATACACACAACAAAGACTCTGAAATACACTTAAATTTGTCAACACGCAAAATACTCGATATATTAAAAAGAAATTTGGCATTGCTCTCTAATACAAAATACAATAACGTGGAAAGCTTCGGCTTCAACAAGGCTCCAACAACTTTTGCAAACTTTACAAACACAGATCTTGTGCTCTCAGAGTTCTTCAACTCCTTAGTTGTTATTGTTATTTTCTTCTTCACGACTCTGTTCTCCCTACCTCTTTGCATCTCAACTACATATAGACTCGGATATTTAAGGACTACGACTATGACTTCTTGAGTAAGTTAACTGACTCAAACATTAAAGACACAAATAAATTCGAGTGACTCTTACCTACTCAAGTGAACTCGAGAAAGATAAATATCAGCTCCATTTAATACCACCCCTGCTTGTCAACTAACTTAGACTAAGTTTGCGTAAACGTCCACTGATTTAGACTAAATTTGTGTAAGCGTGTGACTCTATATATGAAAGTGACTAACAAACTGAGCTCACGCACCTGTAATTAATATTTCCAAGAAAAATAACACCATACCATCCAACATGTGAAAAGTATGTGGTCAATATGATTTATGTATTGCTCACAAACTTTATATAAAAAATAATCATAACTCAAAAAATAAAGTTAGTGATTGTGAACTATCATAATAGGAAACCATGGATCTATCATTGATGGAAAATGAGGTAGTAAAATTGAGAACACATATTTAAAATATGATATAAAATTATTGGTTGTATATACCTCAATAAGCATCAAGGTCACTAGACAAACCCTCCTGCCACATCAGACTCCATCAAAGGATGAAAAATGGATAGATGCTATGAAATATGTATGTAAGAGGGAAAACCTTATTAGGGCATGAGAATTTCATTACAAACAAAACTCATCAGAGAATGAAAAATCGAGAGATGATAAAAAAATCAGGATCCAGGGTACCAGAACTAAATAAGAAAATTATGAATCAAAACCGAAACTACATAAATTTCAAAAAGTTTTAGGCCAGGGAATGTTGAGAACTTATATTTAACTGATCATGCGATCCAATTTTTAAACGCGTCAAAAGCATGTGCTGGGCATTATTGGAAAGAGAACTTTCGATGCCAATGGGCAATGGATGAAATCCTTGCCTCATCGTTATGGGATAGCGTTAATTTTGTAGTTAAGAGATTTTATTTTCAGGTTAAAAAAATGAAGCTGCTTTTTTTTAATTTAAAAAGTAGTTTAAGCTTTCCCTGATTTAACAAAAAATTATTTAAAATTATTACAACAACTTAACAATGTAAAAACGATTAATCAAAATTGCCAAAATGATTTAACCTTTTAAATGTTAGAGTACAGATTGAAGAGAAAAAATTGCTATACTTTATGTATGTTTTAATGTTAATTAATATCTTTTTAATTTTGTTTTTCAATTTTGATGATGTTATGAAAAAGTTATAAATTACTTAAACTTTTTTATGTTTGAAATTTTAGGTTTTTTTGGTTGGTCAAATTGGTAATTAGTCCAGTCCATCACTCACTGATCTTCACACCTGAAGATGTTATTATGATATTATAAATTTATTTTTCATGGATGAATGCATTATGACCTTTAAAAATCAATGGAAAGTCATGCAAATCAAACAAACAACCTACCATCCGATTTCGTATGTCTTGTTCACTCGTCTAGAATCTAGATGCGTTGGAGCATGGTGTTGTGGGATTTGAAAAGAGAGACATACTATGTGGAAAAAATAAAAGAAATTACGTTAAAACACATGTAATATAAATTTATTTTAATTTATTTTTATGGAAATCTATTTAATATAAATTTATTTTAATTTTTTATAAGAAAATATTGTAAAAAAATATTTAATATTTTTATTAAAATTTATTTAATAATAAAGAATGGAGAGTTTCATATTTTTAATTTTAGAGAATCATCCAAAAAATAGAATAAATTAAAAAATATTTTATAACTTATAATCTCAAAATTAAATGCAATACACCATATTCTATCGTCATAAAAGTTAGTCCATCCTCCATTGGAAACATGACTATGACTAGATACTCAATGTATAAGAACAAGATAAACGATATGGAAAACATAAGGCTTCCTGAGATTGTTTCAAATTCTAGTAAAAAACCACACGTGTAACAAACAAGTGGCTACATCATTGGGAATCAAGGAAGAGGTTACTCTATAGAATAACGATAATATTAAAAATATTTTTACATCTAAATTTAAGGAGAAATTGTGGTGCCATAAAGAAGTTAATGTCATGTCCCCACATTGTGCCTAGTCGATTCTTGCGATCATGCACCTCTCGAGGGCATTCACCAGCACAATGTTTCTCGCTTAGTTGCATGGCAACACCAATGTTACTTCCTCTAGACTATGCCTCTTCACCTAGAGCATACCCATAGTCCATTCTAGGCTACCGATGAGTCACACTCCTACTCTATGTAACTCTTGCATACTTAGACATTCGTTAACTGCTTAAACACTTAGTCATATTTAAGCATACATTCATGAAAAACCAAGAGAACCGTGGAACAAACAAAATACAAACATAGATATAGTGCAGATGACATGAACCATGACTAACACGAAGACAAGTCTTCGTTATTGTGAAATAGTTACAACATGAGCACTACTGACTTGGTTTACAATACGACAGAGTCAAATGACACACTTCACCTCACCAAGACACTCATGCACATATCATCACCAAAACTTGTCGTCAAAACCATTTCCACAGACACCTACAGTGCACCTCATATGTGCCCCCAACCACAAACTTGTTGTCTCTTCGTTTCCACTAACTCTATCTCTTCATTTCTGTAAACTGCATTGATTTCGTTTATGCCTCGCACATGCCTCCAATAGACCTACTTTTGTACACTTATCCAAAATCATCCCAAGAGAAACTCTCGCATCTATGTCCAACGAATCCACCTCAAGGAAGAATGAGTCTTCCCAAGTTGAGCGACTTGGCTCTTTGAGGGATCTTTCCCTCTTCGTCTACCTCAAAATCACAGAGCTCTCTTACTCTCCTTCAAGTTCTTCCAATAATCCTTCTTTGTTTGTGCACCCTCACTCTTATATGGAATCCAAGGGTCACTTGTGTGAAATTTCATGTCTCTTGGGTGTATCACACCCCTTTTCGAATCGTCACACTCAATTGATCACCGTCCCTCTCTATGGACCCAGTGTGCCCATCTATCCCATGTATCCATTAAACGACATGCCTATTGGATCAGCGCGCTCTCTAACTAACTCATTGTCTTGGGTGTACACTCCCCTTAGGTGAGTCGAGTTGACTCTCCTAAGTGCATCCCCCATGCCTCGGTCAATTTTCCTTCATTGGTAGAGCGCTCAAGTCATGCCTTCAACCCTTTATCAAATTGTCTATCGTCTGACTTGTGTCGCGAAGAACCTTGGGTGGAGACACCCCTTGGAATGTCGTGCGCCCAAGGAACGCCAACTCTCCCCTATAGGAATACTTATGTATCCTCATTTTCACTGAGAATCCTTCCTTCTCGATTTCCTCTATTTCGATTTGTGGTGGAAATGTGAGCACCTAGGATTGGCACCACATGCATTACATCCTCCCCCACCTAAAGTCATTTTTTCCCTCAAAAAAATCCACAAAATTCTAGTTCTCCAAGTCAATACCCAAACTTGTTCCTCCATTACAAAGAAGTCTATTGGAAACCCCAAGTTTTCTGCCAACTCGAAACCAAAAAATTATGTCAAAGTGGAAACCTCAAGTTTCCTTGAAAAGTGGAAACTCCAAGTTTCCAAATTGCAATGCAATCATTTGCATCCTGTGGAACCATCCACATTGCCCTGCCTAAAGTTGTGTGTGACCGAACGGTCTGCTACAACGAAAATATGTCTCTTTCCCAACTTTGTCCACAATGTCTAAGATGCCACTACCATGTTGCAATGATCACTCTTTGTTTCACTGCTACTATTGGATCAACTATTGTTGCAACCTTAACCAAAACTTAAAAAATGTCTATGTGTTGAAATCCTTCTGAGTCTCTGCTACAAACATACTTCAACCAAAATATGTCACGTCTCCACACAATGCTATCCCCCATGCCTTCGACTGATTGGGTAGTTAATACAATCGTTGCACCCAACTCGTGAGAATGTACTTCCTCGTGCCCAAACTTATTATTTTCTTCCTGCATCTTTGTAACTCCAACCAACTCCAAAGACTAAGGAAAGTATCCATCCTTACCTCACCACTGCTACCATCGTTTGATCTTCATCAAGGATATCCTCCATAATGTCTAAGTGTTTCACTTTGGACCTACTAGCGCATCTGTACTCTAACTTCCTTCCATAATTCGATCCATCCACACATTGATCTAAAACAAAGGCAACATCGCCTCTCACCTTGCTGCACTATGAAGACACTCCAAAGAAAAATCATCTGGAACAACTTGACTCCACTATCCACCTCATGGAACATTTAGCCAATCTTCCCCAAGAACTGTGCCTCCATAATGCCTTTGCCTCATTACTCCATCACCATACCATGTTGTTGTGTCTACCTCTCTATGGCTTGGAATGGTTAAGCTTCACCCTCAACCATATTTCCCAAAGAAAGAGAAACACCCATGCCTAATCTCTTCATGTTGCAATTTGCATCTCCTCACCATCCTCCAAACAAAGGGAAGTCCTCAACTCGCCTCCTTTCATCAAGTCACCTCAATGCAACTCAACATCTTTGATGAGTGTGGAAAACATGCCTTCACTCCTCAAACATCCCAAATGAACTATCCAAAGTGGTCCAAGTCGAATGATTTACTTAACAAAACTTCCATTCCTTAGGCATGTTTCAACCAATACTCTTCCAAATCCAACCAACGATCCCCTCTAGACCTATAAGTCATCGCACAAACATCCACAAGTCACCAAGGTGTGCTCTCCCTCATTCAATGTCCCATACAGAAGGAAAGAGAACACCACCCAAGTCACTTGGTATATGTTCTTCCCATTCAGGTTGAATGTCAACAATTCTTAGTCAACTTCTCTACTAACTCCATCAGTCTCTTGGAACGAAATTTCCTCACACCTACTACAAGCGTTCTGATGCAGGAGCATCTCTCCAATGCAGCCAACCAGCCACGTCAGCACGCACGCATTCAAAAGCTGAAGGGAGGCGCAGCCTCATTTTGAATTTGAAATTCAATGTAATTTAATGTCTTAGGCTGGTGAGCTAGGAAAGCCATGCCTTTGTGCAGGCTGTAGATAAGATAGGCATTTATTGTAGATCTGCTGAGATCTAGTTCTGGATGGCAGACTAGACAGCCATTGATTGTAAATTAATTAGAGTAGGTAAATCCTGGAGGGAAGCGCTCGATGAGGACCTCAGGTAAAAGAGATCTGAGATCTCATTTTAGAAAAAGGATAGTTGAGTTGAAGAGCCGGGGAGAGCTCAGGAACACCATTGTAAAATATACAGGCATTTTCCATTATATTAATAAAAACAACAGTTTTTCCTGCGCATGATCTGTGTTGAATGGATTTATGTGGGTGTTCCATGTATATGTTGTATGTGGGTGTGTTGTTATCATGCCGTTGTAGGGAGTGTGTTTGATTTCAGGTTGAGGGTCTTTGAGGCTTCATACCGGGAGGGTGTGACAGAACGCTGAGGTTCTGATAGTCGTGCACAGAGGATGCACTTCTGAACTCGTGAGGAGTCAGACAGAGACGTGCTGAGGCACAAACTGAAGTCAACAACTCAGGAAGAAGACCTTTGATGTTGATGAACACCTCAAGAGACAAGACTGTGTAGCTGAGACACAGTTGCTAACAGAAGCATTGAGGATTTTGTGAGAAGCTCTACCAAGGGGGGGCATTGAGTGTGTGTACAGTGGTGCACAGAGAGAAAGAACTCTATTGTGAGTTCTTAAGGGAATACCAGAATCACTGAGGATTCTGAGGGCTCTACCAGGAGGGTATTGAGCAGGTGAAAAAGGTGCATAGGAACCCAAAACTACTGAACGTTATGGGGGGGAGAGACTCCGTCGGGAGGGCGTTGAGTAAATGTGCAGGCAAGTACAGGAAGAAGAACTCTTGGAGTTCTGAAGCGGAAAGAAGAGTCCACTGAGGGACCTGTATTGGGTTGTTGAATACCCATAAGTCTCAGCAAGGATGTTGCTTGAGTAAACAGAGAGCCAGGAAGGCATCTGAATATTCTCCATCAGTGGAAGGAGAAGAAGAGAGAGAAATCCCCCCAAGGGGTCTGAGTATTCGTAGAAGCTCAGGATGGATAGCGCTTTGAGCGCGGAGACTCTACAGAGACACAGGAGTCATCGAATCCTTCGAGGGTTCGATAGGAGAAGCAAAGCTCAGGAGGAATAGCGTTCTTATACGTGCAGGAAGCCCAAGAGGGAAGGACAACCGTCAGATCGGCAGGAGGACTAATCCTGGATCATTGAAATTCTACGTCCAGGGAACTCTGGAAGAAGCGCATAGGAGAGGAGGACCGACAGCCGTCGGATCTCAAGAATAAATCACGTCATCCATTGGATCGGGAGAATTAGCACACGGTTTAGCCTCTGGAGGACGAGCGCATAGGAGAAGGGATCTGAACCGTCAGATCTCAGACCAAGTCCCGACAGTCGTCAGATCGGCAGAAGCTGTATAGGGTTTAACAGTCGGGATATCGACCATCGGGAAGTCAGAATTCTCGAGGTCGTAGGAACTGGGCAGCGCAAGTCGCGAAATCCTGACATGATCTGGACTGTCCGTTGATAGAGGGACACGCGGCGGAATCAAGCGCCATCGGCGTGTGGCGCATCGGGAAATCGACATTCCCGTGGACAAGAGATCGGGTAAATCCACACTGGAAACCCCGACATAATCGGAGTTGTTTGATTCGAAGGACATGTGGCAAAGGATCAAGCGTCGTCGACATATCGAGAGTCTCGATATTAAGGGTTCAAGGCCTGTTGAACCCCAGAGCTACTAGAAAGGACAACAGTCGTGGATCTCAGGTAGGACGCATGTCAAAGATCCGTAAGGAGTCGGAGAATCGGGAAATCGGAGTTCCTAAGGACAAGGAATTCAGGACATCGAAAGTCCCGAAACCCTGAGAGTTAATTGAGACCGTCCATCAGAGAAGGGACGCATGGAGGAGATCGACACCATCGGAGAAAGGGCCGACAAGGAAAGTCAACCCATCGGCTGTTGGATTCAATCGGGATATCGGGAATCCCGGGAACAAGTGATCTGGGCATTTTGAAACCGCGATCCGTGAAACCCCGATGAGTGGGGCACAACTGTCAGCACATCAACGATGGAGGGCGGTGGCGTAGTGGAGGCCAGCTGTCAGAGATATGGAGCGCATCGGGGATCAGCATATCGGGGATTCCGTGGTGGTGAAAACTTTGCATTGCAAACTTGCGAACCCTGAAACCCCGATGGGACTCTATTTGAATGGGGTCATATCAGAGGTGGTCGTATGGACCATGGCCTAGCTGGGAGTGCTAGCGCACAGAAGAACTCATCGGGAATTTAGAATGGGAAACCCAGATGGAGGGATAAGGCTACGATCGTATGAGGAATGGTCGCATGAACCAAAGGACATATCCAGTTAGGGGCTAAAGGCGAGGAGGTGCTAATCGTGAATCGGGGATTCGAGAGTGCAGTGACTCTCGACATCATAAACCGTGAAACCCCGAACCTTGATGCAGACTCGGGGATACCCACGGTTAGTTGCAGAGGCCATGCGGGAGAAAGAAAGGACCTGTGGATCTGGGTCATGTTTGACAGTGATTCCCGTGAGGAATCAAAAGAGATAATTTGGCTCAGCAGAAAGGGAATTTAAACGATCCTGAGTGCAGGAGTCCGCAATCGGGGTTACGGTCGTGTGGCTCTGCGTCAAGTGGTATCAGAGCTGGAGATTATTGCCTCTATATTTTAGGCAGGAAGAGGTAGAGGAGAAGAAAGCACCCTGATACACATTAGGTGGTATCAGAGGGGGAATCCGTTTGTATTTTTGCAGAAAGAGGTGCGGAAGAGAACAGAGTTACTGAAGACTCTGTAGGCGATTGTTTGCAGGTAGGCAGCAGTCGAGAAGACAGTCAGGGAGACTGTAAGGATGAGATTGGTGGAACTCTTAGTGCAGAGTGACAGCAGTAGATTTGCTAGGAAGGAAAATAGAGATAGCAACATGGCTACTGAAGGTCATAGGCATGTTGGGAAGAAAATCACTGGAAGAAAGCATGCAGAGATGGATAGAGAGCTCGTTGAAATAATGGTGAAAATAGATGAGCTTGAATTGAAGCTGTGGCAGGATAAGAGGATCATTTATGACTGTGAACCAGAGACTGGGGAAGGTCTTGATGATGATGATGATGATTGGGATGAATTGGGATCACCTGATGATCTCAAGGACTGCCAGGAGGGTAGAGTAGAAGTTCCAAATTGCCATATGGGCAAGGGAATAGAGATGAGATCAATTGATGATCTCAAGGACTTCCAGGAAGGCAGAGAAGAAAAAATTCCAGATTGCCAAGAGGGCAATGAGTTGAAGTCAGTCGAGGATCTCACGGACTGTCAGGAGGACAGTGAGGGAATTTCACATTGCCAGTTGGGTAATGAAAGGAGATCAGATGAGGATCTCGAAGACTGCCAGGAGGGTAGCGGAAGCATGTCAAACTACCAGGTGGGAAGAAATGAAAATTCGAGACTATCTGAAGGTCTCGTGGGGAATCCAATTCAGCAAGGGTTGCTGATGAAGATGGGATCGGTTGATCTCATGGTATGCCAGGGAAGCAGCAGCGGAAGCATCCCATATTTCCAGGTGGGCAGGGATGAGCAAATGAATTTGGATCAGCTAGAGGAACTGAAAGAGCAAATGAGACTGTCTGATAGTCTCATAAATTTAGAGAAGAATTTAGATCAAAAGATGCAGCTGACAGAAGAGGCGAACGATCAGAATGATATTCTGATGATTGGGGGAATTTCAATAGTCCTGCCATTTTCCCCAGAGGAGGCAGAAAGTTGTATTGCAGGTGCAACAACAACAGAAGAACAGTCACCGCTGATGATGACTGTCGAGGAGGAATTGGAGCAGACTTTGAAATCTACCCAAGAAGAAATGAAAGAAGTGAATGAGCATTCGGTGGAATGGGTCAACGCATTCAGCACTGAAGCTGAAGAGAATGCAACAGAGGAGGTTGCAGAAACAAAGAATGAAGACACAGACAACATATGTCTTGCTGAGCTATGGGAGCAGATTGAAGCCCTAGAAGACAGGGTGAAAGTGCAGGGCATGCACATCCAGCAGGTGAGGTTGGAAACAGATGAGGAAGGCATGGGGGATCATGATGATCTTCCCAATGGCCCAAAATTTTTGTAGCTGTGGAGACTGCAACAGAAAATCTAGCCACTGGAGCATTTGGATGAAACGATCAAGGAGATCATGGAGCTGATGTTGAAATCAGCAGACACTGCCAGCAAGTAGAGGTTGAGCAGAAGGAAAGCAGCATCAGCAGCAGCACCGCAGCGGAAGAAGCAACAGAATGGAGCAAATGGACAGATCCACACTTTTTTTTGGGATCCAGGGGGATTTCCAATAAGATGACAGAGGTATATCATGAGTAGGAGCTCATGATTTTTGCAGCTGTGGAGTATGATGCAGGAGCATCTCTCCAATGCAGCCAGCCAGCCATGTCATCACGCACACATTCAAAAGATGAAGGGAGGCGCAACCTCATTTTGAATTTGAAATTCAATGTAATTTAATGTCTTAGGCTGGTGAGCCAAGAAATCCATGCCTTTGCGCAGGCTGTAGATAAGATAGGCATTTATTGTAGATCTGCTGAGATCTAGTTCTGGATAGCAGACTAGACAGCCATTGATTGTAAATTAATTAGAGTAGGTAAATCCTGGAGGGAAGCGCTCGATGAGGACCTCAGGTAAAAGAGATCTGAGATCTCATTTTAGAAAAAGGATAGTTGAGTTGAAGAGCCAGGGAGAGCTCAGGAACACCATTGTAAAATATGCAGGCATTTTCCATTATATTAATAAAAACAACAGTTTTTCCTGCACATGATCTGTGTTGAATGGATGTCTGTGGGTGTTCCATGTATATGTTGTATGTGGGTGTGTTGTTATCATGTCGTTGCAGGGAGTGTGTTTGATTTCAGGTTGAGGGTCTTTGAGGCTTCATACTGGGAGGGTGTGACAGAACGCTGAGGTTCTTATAGCCATGCACAGAGGATGCACTTCTGAACTCGTGAGGAGTCAGACAGAGACGTGCTGAGGCACAGAATGAATTCAACAACTCAGGAAGAAGACCTTTGAGGTTGATGAACACCTCAAGAGACAAGACTGTGTAGCTGATACATAGTTGCTAACAGAAGCACTGAGGATTTTGTGAGAAGCTATGCCAAGGGGGGGCATTGAGCGTGTGTACAGTGGTGCACAGAGAGAAAGAACTCTGTTGTGAGTTCTTAAGGGAATACCAGAATCATTGAGGATTCTGAGGGCTCTACCAGGAGGGTATTGAGCAAGTGCAAAAGGTGCATAGGAACCCATAACTACTGAACGTTATGTGGGGGAGAGACTCCGTCAGGAGGGCGTTGAGTAAATGTGCAGGCAAGTACAAGAAGAAGAACTCTTGGAGTTCTGAAGCGGAAAGTAGAGTCCACTGAGGGACCTATATTGGGTTGATGAATACCCAGAAGTCTCAGCAAGGAGGTTGCTTGAGTAAACAGAGAGCCAGGAAGGCATCTGAATATTCTCCATCATTGGAAGGAGAAGAAGAGAGAGAAATACCGCCA
Source organism: Picea glauca (assembly GCA_000966675.3). Classification (NCBI taxonomy): domain Eukaryota; kingdom Viridiplantae; phylum Streptophyta; class Pinopsida; order Pinales; family Pinaceae; genus Picea; species Picea glauca. The sequence continues at coordinate 107,446 of JZKD02S1386946.1, forward strand.
AGGGGTCTGATTATTCGTAGAAGCTCAGGATGGATAGCGCTTTGAGCGCGGAGACACTACAGAGACACAGGAGTCATCGAATCCTTCGAGAGTTCGATAGGAGAAGAAAAGCTCAGGAGGAATAGCATTCTTATACACGCAGGAAGCCCCGGAGGGAGCGAAAACCGTCAGATCGGCAGGAGAACTAATCCTGGATCATTGAAATTCTACATCCAGGGAACTCTGGAAGAAGCGCACAGGAGAGGAGGACCGACAGCCATCGGATCTCAAGAATAAATCCCATCATCCGTTGGATCGGGAGAAGTAGCACACGGTTTAGCCTCAGGAGGACGAGCGCATAGGATAAGCGATCTGAACCGTCATATCTCAGACCAAATCCCGACAGTCGTCAGATCGACAGAAGCTGTATAGGGTTTAACAGTCGGGATATCGGCCATCGGGAAATCAGAATTCTCGAGGTCGTAGGAACCGGGCAGCGCAAGTTGCGAAATCCCGACATGATCTGGACCGTATGTTGGTAGTGGGACACGCGGCGGAATCAAGCGCCATCGGCGTGTGGCACATCGGGAAATCGACATTCCCGTGGACAAGAGATCGGGTAAATCCACACTGGAAACCCCGACATAATCAAAGTCGTTCGATTCAAAGGACAGGTGGCAAAGGATCAAGTGTCGTCGACATATCAGGAGTCTCGAGATTAAGGGTTCAAGGCCTGTTGAACCCCAGAGCTGCTAGAAAAGACCACAGCTGTGGATCTCAGGTAGGACGCATGTCAAAGATCCGTAAGGAGTCAGAGAATCGGGAAATCGGAGTTCCTGAGGACAAGGAATTCAGGACATCGAAAGTCCCAAAACCCCGAGAGTTAATTAAGACTGTCCATCAGAGAAGGGACGCATGGAGGAGATCGGCACCATCGGGGAAAGGGTCGACAAGGAAAGTCAACCCATCGACGGTTGGAGTCAATCAGGATATCAGGAATCCCGGGAACAAGTGATCTGGGCATTTTGAAACCGTGATCCGCGAAACCCCGATGAATGGGGTACAACTGTCAGCACATCAACGATGGAGGGTGGTGGCATAGTGGAGGCCAGCTGTCAGAGATCTGGAGCGCATCGGGGATCGGCATATGGGGGATTCCGTGATGGTGAAAACTTTGCATTGCAAACTTGCGAACCCCGAAACCCCGATGGGACGCTATTTGACTCGGTTCATATCAGAGGTGGTCGTATGGGCCATGGCCTAGCTGGGAGTGCTAGCACACAGAAGAACTCATTGGGAATTTAGAATGGGAAACACCAATGGAGGGATAAGGCTACGATCGTATGAGGAATGGTCGCATGAACCAAAGGACATAGCCAGTTAGGGGCTAAAGGAGAGAAGGTGCTAATCGTGAATTGGGGATTCGAGAGTGCAGTGACTCTCGACATCATAAACCGCGAAACCCCGAACCCCGATGCAGACTCGGGGATAACCACGGTTAGTTGCAGAGGTCGTGCGGGAGAAATAAAGGACCTGTGGATTTGGGTCATGTTTGACAGTGATTCCCGTGAGGAATCAAAAGAGCCAATTCAGCTCAGCAGAAAGGGAATTTAAACGATCTTGAGTGTAGGAGTCCGCGATCGGCGTTACGGTCGTGTGGCTCTGCGTCACGTTCAAAATTTGGAAATTTCGTCATGACTGTCAAGTCATCGCATGACCCAAAAAAATTTGTTAAGGAACCAAACACTAGGGTCCCTCATCCATCCTCTCAAATTTTCACAAATAGACTTCACTCCCCACTTCACCACAACGTCTTATCCAATGCACCTCATTGAAGAGTTAGGAAACTTCCTCAAGCCACCTCCATGCATGCACCCAAGTTTGCCTAAGTCCACCACATGAATCATCCAAGCAAATTTCGCAAGATCTCTACACATTCTCCCAACCAAGGAGTCCCAAACTGCTACAATACTTATTTGAAACAAATTACACTTGAACCACCAAGTCATTTGATTTACCTTCAAAGAAATCACTGCAACACTTGGAAAATGAAAGAACTCAATAAAACAATTCCTATATCAATGACATCCTTCATTGCAACCATGTTCTAAGTCTGCTATCTTGGGCCTGCACTCCAAAGGAACCGACTCTTCGCATGAACTATCATCAATGACTGTTTATAGCTCCAAAAATATGTAATATCTTCGCTTCGATGCATGGATGACTACATTCGCCCAATTTTTAAATTTGTCTAAGTCCCAAACTTCACATGAAACTTGTTGAACTCATATCTAATGTCTTGCAATCTTTGCACCTTGATTACTTCCTCTTTAAGGCACCATGCATCCACCACCTGATTTTTAATTCATACTACTACTAATTGATCGTTGTAACTCTAGGAAGAGCTACCTCATATAAAGGATTTAATTCCATCCAACAACCCAACTCAATTCAACTATTGTTCTTTGTGATGAACATCACAAATACATGATGATGGAAATGTGCTCAACCAACTACCTATTGCGGAGCTACTCTAGGTCACTGCAAGTCATCCAACGTACCCAAGTGCTCCACATTGTTGCAACCCATACTTGCTCATCTTTGCAATCATTTCTGCAATCACCCTCTATGTTTTTCTTCCATGATCACTTATGTGGTTAGATCTACAACAATTCATTCAAGGATCTTGCACTCATCTACAATTTCCAAGTGCTTGGTTTCTGAACAAACTCTATGCCTAACCTCTCCAAGGTGTGCACAACAGGTCCGACACTGACTTTCATCATGAATCAAACCAACCAAGTCTTCCTCTATGATCACATCTGCGACAAGTTCTGCAATGAGTTATATGATCACCCACCATTTACAAGTGCTTCATTTCACCGCAAACTCTACTCTCGGTCTGCACAAGGTGGTGCCTAACTAAACCTTCCCATCACACCATCAATTGAATCTATGTTGTAAGTATGATAAAAATTCCGTGGTGAAGAAGTTCGCTACATCGAATCATTCACCAAGTCTGTGAATGTTCCCATTTTTAGCTACACCCTATCCACTATCACCACTGTAGAAGTAGAGAGTACTTCAAGCTATCCCCAACCCTTCTCCAAAGTCTACAACAAATCTTCTCTCATACCATCTGTCATGTCCTGATCGTGTGTGTAGGTGAATCTTGTGATCATGCACCTATTGATGGCTTGTGACACCGTGACGTTTCTCACTTGGCTACTTGGAAACACCAAGGTCACTTCATACAAACTATGTCTCTTCACCTAGACTATACCCATACTCCATTATAGGCTACCGACGAGTCACACTCCTACTCTAGTGCAACTCTTGCATACTTAGACATTTGTTAACTTATTTAACACTTAGTCATATTTAAGCATACATCCATGAGAAAGCAAGAGAAATGTGGAACAAACAAAAGAAAAACATGAATATAGTTTGGGAGAAATGAACCATGCCTGGCACCCAACTAAGTCTTCATCATTGCAAAATGTATACAACATGAGCACTACCAACTCGATTTACAATAGGGTACACTCAAACGAATCACCTTACCTCACCAAGAAACTCTTACACAGATCGTCACCAAGACTCTCCATCGTAATTGTATCCACATCCACTTGCAGTGCACCTCATATTTTCCCCCAACTTTAGAATTGTTGTCTCTTCATTTCCAAAGACTCAGTCTCATCATTTTTTCATACTTCACCAATTTTAGTTATGCCTCACACATCCCTCCAATAGACCTGCTTTTACTAACTTAACCAAAATATTCCCAAGATAAACTCACCCATATCGGTCGAGTGAATGCACCTCAAGGCAACACAAGTCCTCCCAAGTGGAGCAACTTGACTCCTTGAGGGAGATCACCCTCTTCGTCTACCTCATAATCGTAGAGATTTCTTTCTCTCCTTCAAGTGTTACCAAGCTACCTTCTTTGGTTGTGTGCCCTTTCTCTTATATGGACTCCAAGGTTCACTTGTGTGAAACATCATGTCTCTTTAGTGAGTCATTCCCCTTCATGAATCATCGCACCTAATTTACCATCACACTCTTTTGTATACCCAGTGCACCCATCTAGCCTGCACGCCCATCAATCGACATGCCTCTTGGGCGGGCATACCCTCTAACTGACTCGTCATCTTGGGTGTGTGCACTCTTTAGGTGATTGAAGTCGAATCTCCTAAGTGCACTCCCCATGCCTTAGCCTATTTTCCTTCGTAGGTGGAGCACCCAAGTCATGCCTTCAACCCTTCATCAAATTGTTTTTTGTTTGACTTGTGTCACAAAGAACCTTGGGTGGAATCATCACTTGGCATGTTGTATGCCCAAGGAACCCTAACTGTCCCCTATATGAAGAATTTTTTTTCAGGTGAAAAGAAATGGCAAGCAATTCGAGGATGGAGATCGAGAAGTTTAATGGGAAAATCTTTGAGCTATGGAAGCTCAAGATGGAAGATCTTTTGGTGGACAAAGATTAGTGGATCACGGTAGATCCAAGTACTGCACCTACAGGAACTTCTACAGATGACTGGAAAAAGATGGATCGAAAGGCAAAGAGCACAATCTGACTGTGTCTCTCCGATTCAGTATTACTGAATGTGTTAGAGGAAGCTACAGCCAAGGATTTATGGGAAAAGTTTGGGAAGTTGTATCAGTCTAAGTCCCTGGTAAATAAACTATTCCTGAGAAAGAAGTTGTATAACTTGAGGATGAGATATGGAGACTCAGTGGTAGAGAATTTGAACACCTTCAATACTGTGGTAAGTTAGTTAGTATTTGTTGAGATTAAAATTTAAGATGAAGATAAATGTATCAGTTTGTTGTGTTCTTTACCAGACTCGTGGGATAGTCTAGTTCTGGCCATAGGTAGTAATACAACTTCTTTGAAGTTTGAAGAAGTTGTCTCATCCTTATTGTCAGAGGAGATGAGACGAAAGAATATGGAAGGACATAGCACAGATGCATTATTTGCAAGAGGACGTTCCCAAGAAAGAAATAGATCTAATTTCTCAAGTGGGAGATCTATGTCTAAGGGTAGATCTAAATCTCCTGGAAAGTTTGTAAGGGTATGTTGGAGGTATGGAAAAGAAGGGCACTACAAGAAGCAGTGTAGATCCAAAGTTGAGAAAAAGAAGGGATCTTGTAGAGTCCTAACTCTATTAAATACAAAAAATTTCATACAATAAAACATATTATTCCTTTCTCATTGCATACCTAATTCATTGACCATCGAATAAGCATAAATATTCAACAGAAATTAAAATTTTATCCATATCATAAGAATTACTTAACAGAATAAATAAATTACCTCTTCCTGATGCTAATTTCCCCGTTGATCTGGTTGTCTGTTGCTGAAGTTGAAACTGTGTCAAACAGTGCCCAAAACTGAGTTTTCCTCCCTGTCAGCTAGGAGCAGCCTGTCTGGCTCCCTAGCTCCATGATATCGTAAGGATATCCTGGCCCCCATGCCCAAAACCCCCAGCAAATCGGTGCCCCATGCTTCTGATTCACCAAAATCCACCAAAATCAAACTCCTCACACCAGAGATCTCCACAGAGAAATCTCCCACAGAAATATATCCTCCACCTCAAAATGCTTCCTCCTTCCCCAAAAGAATGATCCCCCTTCCTGTAAGACTCCTCTCGTCATATCACTCCTTCACCGACTCTCTTCCCCCTCATTAATTTCCTTATCCCATTTATTCATTATCTTATCCTCTTATTTAATGTCTTATCCTCTGATTTAATGTCTTATCCCCTTATTTAATGTTTCTCTCCCCCTCGTATACGTAAGTCTTTAATAAATTAAACTATTAACCCCTTTAATTCTCTACTCAAATAATTAATGAGTCAATTAATAATTAATTAATCATTGACAGATATGAACAAGTAATTAATAACAATTAACTAATTAATATTATTAAGAAATAATTATTGTTTAACTAACATATTAGGACAGTCAGATTATCAAATTAATTATAATTAATAATCCTTATACATCTATTTAAGCATGGTTGTTACATACACCCACCCTTCAGGAAACTTCGACTCGAAATTAAGGTATCTCATGGTACAAAGGAAAAGAAACATGGTTCACACATTCATAACAAATAATCGACACTATTAGTACGTAAGCCACGAAAACTCATACATACTAGTGTACATGTACAAGAAATGCATGTGTAGCTAGTACATACAAGTCTCATGCATATACAAATAATCAATAACTATCATCCTTTAGTAATTTAGGTATGCATCCAATCCAATCAACAAGACTAGTCTTTTATAAAAGACAATAAACCAATCAAATGTTTGATAAATCCTTTAATTACAATTATCCAGTTCAACAATTTTATTTAGACAACTATGGTTTAGTTATGTAATTATGAATATTCATATATACACATTTTCTTTTTAGAAGGGAAAACATAAAATTCCACCATGAGACAAATCTCCATGCTTTCTCAACTATGTCTACTCATCCTTTATCCCTAACTTACTTCCATCTCCATTCCTATCCTTCCTCTGCTGGACTATCTTGGAGCATCAACTATATTGACCTAACTCCAAATAGAACCCGTAAGCGGAAGTGTCACTATCTTGACCAAGCTTCCCCAGCAGGCAACTGACAATCATCATCACACGTCTTGGGGAGCGTGAACTAACACCGTCCTCCCATGACTTGAGGTTTCAGAGGATACACGGTGGGAAATGCCTCCACCCCTCCTAATCATAACTAGGGTCCACACCGTACAATGGAGTAGACAGTGGCACTGTGTTGCTGGGGGTTTTGTCATCGTTTATTCGGTTTTGGGCAATCTCATCACCTGAAATCCTGCACTGGTCCACATATCATAGCAATGCATCCAAACTAATATAATTTCACATACAAATATTCGTACCATAATGTTTCTTGGCTAGTGGTCATGATATCCACTTTCATTGTCATTATCCCTTGGCTAGTTCATATCCCATAACCTGCAGATTAGTTTGTAACAAAAACTCATACATTTCTATGCATTATTGTCATGTAATTGCATACCATCATCATTTCAATTCGGTATCCTTGCACCAACAACTTAACATCAACGTTTTCAAGTTAGAAATAGATTCCATAATATCTCATTATTCAATTTCGACACCCATTCATAAGATTATCATTTACCAAAATAGATTGCATCATATCCAACATCATTCTAATAGCATTTAAACATTCATAAAAAATTTCATTCTCACAATATGTCGCATCGTATACATCATCATCAATAACATTTAAACATTCATAAAATTTACATTCACATAGTAGATCGCATTATAAACATCATCATCAATAACATTTAAACATTCATAAAATTTGCATTCACATAGTAGATCGTACAATATTCATCATCATTAATAAAATTGAAACATTCATAACGGTTCATATGTCTTAAAATTTTAAGTGTATCAGTTAATAGTTTTCACTGTGAAGAGAAAATAATGTAAGTAGGCCTCAGGTAAATCCTGGCTGTCTAAGTAAAAAGGTGGTGTTACATACACCCCACCTTCGAGAAACATATTCTCGAGATGGTCAAAAAAAGTGAGGGATAGTCTCGTCGTAGTGTCTTGGTGTCTTCCCAAGTAGCAGATCCTGGACTATACTTGTTCCACTGGGCCTTAACTTGGTCTACCAGATGGTTCCTGAGCTGTCGGACTCTATGGTCCAATATGCATAATGGTTCTATCGTGAGAGTTCCCACGTCTGATACCTGTAATTCCTTCTAATTTAGTTTATCTGATTCATCGACAACATAATGACATAAAACATATACATGAAAAACATTATGAGTTTTATGCAAGTGGGGTGCAGTATGAGATGATAGGAAATAGGTCCAACTTTCTCTTGTATTCTAAACAATCCTATAAATCGAGGTGACAACTTTGTCCCCTTCCTGAACCATATGGTACTCTTTTAGGCCTGATACAAATGAAAACCTGGTCTCCCACTTCATAACTTCGGTCGGTCCTGTGTGCATTTGCATAACTTTTCTGCCTATCATGTGCTTCCTTTAGTCTCTGCCTAATCTGAATCACCCATTCCTCCATCTCTTGAATCAATTCCGGCCCAACTATTACTCGGTCTTCTAGTCTATCCCAACTCAATGGTGTTCTGCATGGCCTTCCATACAGAGCTTCTTAGGGTGGCATTCTGATGGAGCTATGAAAATTGTTATTGTAGGCAAACTTGACCACAGGTAGGTACTTCTCCCACTGGGTTTGATTATCCATGACATACATCCTAAGCATGTCTTCCATGACTTGATTTACTCTCTCAGTTTTCCCATCTATTTTAGGATGATAAGTTATGCTTAGGTTCAGTTGAGTCCCCAACGTTGACTGCAAACTTGTCCAAAACCTAGAAGTGAATCTAGAGTCCCTATCTGAAATGATCTTCTTAGGTATCTCGTGCAAATGGATAACCTCGCTTATAAACACACGTGCCACATCAGTGACATCATAAGTGTCTCTGACTGGAATAAAATGAGCACTCTTGGTTAACTTATCAACTATCACAAGAATGACATTGTGTCTATGAGATGTGAGCGGCAACCCCACAACAAAATCCATATAGATGACTTCCCACTTGGACATAGGAACATCATGTGGTTGTAGGAGGCCTGTCGGGTGATGGTGGTCAGCTTTCACTTGTTGACACTCTAGTTATTTGGTGATGAAATGGACTACATCGCACTTCATGCCTACGCAGAAGAAGAGCTTCCTCATGTCTGCGTACATCTTCTTCACACCCGGATGCATACAATAAAGTGCTCTATGGGATTCCTTCAATATGATTCTTCGAATATCCCCACTTTCAGGGATGTACATCCTTCCTTGATATCTTAACAGTCCGTCTACTTCCAGACTATATCCTTCATACTTTGGATCTAATCACCTCCCACTCTGGAGGTTTGAAGTAACCTTTAAATACTAACTGTCTCCTTGTAGTTGTGTCAACACATGTCCCCTCAGATTAACCTTTAAGGGTACCAAGGAGAAGATACGTGGTCTCCTACTCAAGGCATCTGCGACCACATTTTTCTTTCCCTTGATGTACGAAATACCAAAATCGTACTCACTCATAAACTTGTTAGGCAAAATATATGTCGTTATAACAACGTTGCAGTACAGTTGCCCAACTATTTACTTGTCAACCCGGGGTACGTAAACTAACGAAGCACGTGCACTGTTTGTGCAGGACTGAAGTAGAACTAATCTAATCTAATCTATGTTGCTGAAATCAAACTAATCTAAGAAAGCATTGAAACACTAACTAGGAAAGCATGAAATTGCATAAGGGAAATACAACATGTGAAGAGTTAACAACAATGACATATGTGAGCTCACATCCATAACTCAATAATCAAATGACAAACATGAAAGCATAATAATGAAATCTTGAATCAAATTAAGAATCACAAATCAAAGACTAATCTAGCAAGTACATAATCCAACTTCAATCTCCAAACTAAATCTAATCCCCGATGAAGAGAGAGCACTCTCTTTTATACATGAAGAAGATAACCCTCTCATAGTGACAGATCCATTATTCTCTCAACCACTCTCAACCATTTTCCCATTATTATAAGATAAGATCCCTTCAAATCCTCCACATGTCTCTCATGAATCCTAGATAAGATATGCCACCCAAATCTTCCATGATCTTCTCCTTGAAAAGAGGCTTGAATAACTATCTTCTTTGGAATGGTGCAAGATATATTCGAGAAGTCTCTTTGAATTAATCATCCACATATTCCTACACATTACAAAGCTCACACATAATTGAGATATATATGAAAACATGTATATTTTCTAATATTTAATCA